>JASPKP010006835.1:0-13650 GCA_030674155.1 Stramonita haemastoma
TTTTTTATTCCATTTGTTTGTTTTTGTTTCCTTCTGATATAAAGTATGAATGTAAAAGAATGGATGATATTGTAACCTGATAAAATGGTTTAACTGTTATGATTCCGATGACACCGCCCCGTCACACTTAGTTTTTCCTATGAAGCAAAAAAAAACCCCAAAACGGACCCAAACAAAAAAAAACCCAAAACCCCACCAAACACCAACTTAAAGTTTATGTGCGAGCGCGGATATATGATCGTGTGTGTGTGTGTGTGTGTGTGTGTGTGTGTGTGTGTGTGTGTGTGTGTGTGTGTGTGTGTGTGTGTGTTCGATATGTATGTGCGTGAGTGAGTGAGGTGCGTATGCCGCGCGCGCGCGCGCGCGTGTGTGTGTGTGTGTGTGTGTAGCCTACGTGAAAGAGCGAGTCTTACAGTACATTATCATCATCATTATTATTTTCACTATTGTTGTTATTGTTCATTTCATTGTATTTTTTAAAGTTCATTTTGAGTCTTATTTTCTCGTTAAAGATTGTAACAATATTGTAACTATATAGTTTTTGGGTGGGGTTTTCTTGGTTAATTTGCTTGTTTGCTTGCTGTTTCATTTCTGTTAGTCTGATTTTTGTTCAAGTGGATTTTAGTTTTTGTTTTTGCTGGGGGTTTTTCTTGTGTGCATGCAGGTTTTTTTTCTTTCTTTTAAAAAAAAAAAAAAAAAATTAAACTATTTTTTTGATAGATGGCTTGATGAAAAAAGCAAAGTTTTTGCTTACTCAGTGTACCATCCGGAAATAAAATTTTGATTTGATTTGATCTGATCTCTTTCGATCTTGTGTATTATGAAACTAACAGATACCCCCTCTCTGTTAATGCTGCTGTAAGGTGTGTTAGATACTGGATTAAGATTTTGCATATGGATGAGACTTCCTTTTAGATCTTATAAGATGCTTTATGATCTAGATGCCCAAGGGAAAAATAACTGGGCTACACAAATACGTACCTGTTTATGTGAACTCGGTTTTGGATTTGTTTGGTTTAAGCAAGGTGTTAGAAATTGTAGAAAATTTATAAACACTTTCAGGCAACGATTGATTGATTGCCGATGGCAGCAATGGAGTGATCACATACAAACCAGTGAAACATATCACATGCATAGACAATTTATAAGTACACATGATGTCAAACCTTATCTAAAGCTTGATATGGACATTCATTTGAAAAGAATTATGTCAAAGTTTAGACTTGGTGTATCAGATTTAAATGTTCATAAGTTCAGATACAGAGAACATGATGTTGATGACCCCAGGTTACTATGTCCATTATGTAAGCAAGCACCTGAGGATGAAGCACATTTTGTGTTATGCTGTCCAGTATTAGAGGATATTAGCCAGAATTGCATACCTGTAAAATGTAGTAGGCAGCCTAATTCTTTTCGACTCTGTCTATTCATGGCGTCAAGTCAGCCTGAGGTTGTGGTAGCCTCACTTTATATATGTGTAAAGCTTTCAGAATAAGAGATATTTTGTTGTCGTAAGTTATATTTGTGTAACTGACTTTTTTATTGGGTAATTTTTGTTGTTGTTATTGGATTTTTTTCCACACCAAAATACTAAGCAGTTTGGCACCTCCCCTTCACGTATGGGCCAATAGCCTTTTTGTGAATACAATTTTCGAGCTCGAGATCTCTCTCTCTCTGTCTCTCTGTCTCTGTCTCTCTCTCTGTCTCTCTCTTTTTTTTCTGGGGGCTGGATGAAAAAAAGTCTTGTAACTTAACTTATTACCCTCGTAAAATAAAATTGCGTTTGCGTTCTCTCTCTCTGTCTGTCTCTGTCTCCGTCTCTCTCGCTGTGTCTCTCTCTTTCTTTCTTTCTTTCTCTCTCGCTTTATCTCTCTCTCTCTCTGTCTCTCTGTCCCTCTCCCTCTCTTTGTCCCTCCCTCACTCTCTCTTTCTTTCTCTCTCTCTCTCTCTCTCTCTCTCTCTCTCTCTCTCTCTCTCTCTCTCTCTCTCTCTCTCTCTCTCTCTCTCTCTCTCTTCTCTCTCTCTGTGTCTCTCTCTCCCTCTCCCTCTCTTTGTCCCTCCCTCACTCTCTCTTTCTTTCTCTCTCTTTCTCTTTCTCTCGGTGTCTCTCTCTCCCTCTTTCTCTCTTTGTCCCTCCCTCGCTCCCTCACTCTCTCTCTTTCTCTCTCTCTCTCTCTCTCTCTCTCTCTCTCTCTCTCTCTCTCTCTCTCTCTCTCTCTCTCTCTCTCTCTCTCCTCCTCTCTCGCTCTGAGCTGGTGCTGAGGTGGTCGGACGTGCAGGTGCGCTCATCCGAAAAGTTGATATTTGTGATAAGTTATCCACTATAGACTAAAGTGAATTTTGGCAGGTGGGTGTGCAACCATAGACTCATTACCAATCTGACATTGCTGATTGAAAATTTTGCCGAATTAGCCTGTAAATTGCAATACAATTATTAATACTTAACAAGGAAGATTTAATTTTCATCCCATTGCCGAAGAGAGATCAACACTTTGTATTCAAACTGCACGTGAAATATCATCACAACTTGTTCTGGGTACACATGTACTCTTCCCTTCTGCTGCTGGTTGTTAGGATACTGTCTGCACGTGAAAACTCAACATGCCTTTGACACACTGATGTACCTGCCAACTGCCAACTGGAGATGGGAACTATGACAGCATGTGAGTGTCAGTAATTTTTTTTTATTTTTATTTTTATTATTTTTTTTTTTAAGTATGACGGAAGATTCTACAAGTAGTATGAAAAAACTTAGATCCACCATGGATGAAATCCAAAAACGTTTTTCTTGTGGAAGTGAAGAACTAGCTGCATGGCGGAATTCACTTATTTTTCGTTATACTGCAATAAATGAAAAGTCAATTGTAGTAACAGTGACGGACTTCAACCAAAATGATGAAATCATTTCTTCTGTGCCTAAGTTTGTTTCACTATCTCCACCTCCTGAACTTTCTAAGACAGTTATCAGAGTTCTTCATAAATCTACAAAATCCGTCACCATTACTCTGTATTTTACACAGCAGGGAGGGGGCACCCTGTTGTGTCAAGGCAGAGACTGTGTACAATGGCGTGACCAAGAGTGTGAAAAAATTAAACATTTCATCCCACCTTTCCTGGAAACAAAAAACAACAAAGAACTTATTGAACATCTCCTCAAGACTCCCCTATTATTCATCAAAAACATGCCAGAAGTTGTTTTCCTGGAAGCCTCCCTCATCAATGAAGTCTGTCTGGATCCTGCCACCATGATTCCAGGCCATCAGTCTCCTGATGCAGTGGCTTCAACCCCTCCTCCAGACTCCAACCTGTTGCTGTCCAGTGACGTCACTGACACTGCAATGTCTACCAGCCTACAAACTGTCTTCCTTCCACCAGCACCATCCATTCAGCAAAAAGCAGAGTGTACAAAATCAGAAGAAAGACCTCACCTGGATACTACACCCATTGGTAAAAGAACTCGCACCCAGAGAAAAAGAAATCTGTTCTCGTCTGGCTTGAAAGCCAATAAAAAACAAACATCATCATTGTCACTGTTATCTTGTAAACAAACATTAAAAGAAATTAAAAGTTCCATTGAATCCTTAAACTTAGCTCAAGATGAACATGAATCAAAGACAGCCTCACTCATTGAAGATGTTAGAGTTTCACTAAAAAATGAGCTGCGAGTGCATGTCTCTGAAAAGCATGATAACCTACTATTGGAATTAGACACTTTGAGAAAGAAAATAAACCATCTGGAAGAAAAAAATGCAAAACTAGAAAAAGACAATCACTCACTTAAAACTCAGATGGGAACAATACAGTCTCAGTTAAAAAGAACTAGCTCCAGACACACTGAATCAACATCCACTCAGACTTCTCCTTCTCCTCAACCAGAAAAACTTTCTACTGTTTCACAACAAACATTTGAATCAGAACAAAATGGGTGTTCCAACCAAGAAGATCTAGAATCTTCAGTTGGAGATATGACCATCCAGCTATCTCAGGCAGAGGATTCTGCCACCACAGCTGATGTTGATTTTCCTGCTATTTCAAAAGCAACAGAACAGGAAATTGTTGAACCCAACATTCACTACAATATACCTGTAACAAATTCATTTGAAGCACTGGCTGATGCAGATCCTGGCCTTACAACTACACAGCAAACAAAAGTACAGCTAGGTCCTACAGGAGAAAACAGCAGAGGCCTGTACAACAAAACTGTGGGCTCTGAAACCCTTAGAAAACCACAAACTCCTAAACCATCACCCCATGAGACATTGTCAAAGATTTCTATTCCAAATACCACAACAATGCTATTGATAGGGGATTCTGTAATCAGAAATATTGATCCATACAGACTGGCCCCTCGGGGTGAAAACATGTTCAAAATCTGTGTGTCTGGAATGAAGGTATCTGATCTATCATCATGGCTCTTGTCCCTTCCTGTTATGTTTAAAATAAAATGTGTAGTTGTTCATGTTGGCATGAACAGCTGTAAATCTGGTGCTATTTCAGAAAAAGAATGGTCTGACCTTGTGAAACAATGCTTCTCCTCCTTCCCCAAATCCACATTCAGTATGAGTTCTATTATCCCAGCTAGAGGCCAACACCATCTAAACACTATCATAAGTCCCTCCAATAGAAACCTTCAGACAGTTTGTCATCATACAAACATCACTTTCATTGACCACACAAGCACCTTTACTACCAGTTCTGGATCTCCTCGTCTAGCTCTCTACTCCAATCTTACCCATCCTAGTGAAAGAGGCACTTCCAGAATAGCAAACAGTATTCGGTTTACCTGGAATAAAATTGAACACCACAACTCTGAGAAACAAGACCAAATTCAAACCAATTCTTCCTCAGTAAGCAGAGTATATAGGCCACCTACTTATCACAACAGACAAGCAGGGCATGGTGTTTCCTCACTTCCAAATAGTTCATCCACAGATTCCAGAAATCCTGAGACTTTTTTCAACAACTATAGTTCACAACAAAGCAGGACAAATAGAGGCCCCAGGACCTATCCTCAACAAAGTTTCCCCCCTTCTCAGATTCATAATTTTACAGAAACTTTGTCTCAATCTCATGCCAGTCATCATGATCAGCATGCATACAATGACAATCCAGCATGTCCTCCTCCTCCCTCCTCACTTTTACACTACCCACCTCTCAGATCAAGGCCACATGAAAACACAACTAATACTTCATTCCCAGTATCTTCTGTTCAACATCCCTCTATGTATTCAAACTACACGAATTTTGGAAGAAGTTCCTTGCATTCTTTTCCACCTCCTCTGTCATCACAAGAAGCACATAGCTTACACCTCCCCTTAGAACAAAATGCTTCTGTGACATCCGAGCAGTTTCCTAGAAACCTCCCTCCTTTAAGAGGACATATTCATCCGTATGCACTAGACTTGCTTTCTATGGCCTCTCAGATTATGGCAAATCAAGTTAGAACCCCCTACCCAATGCATGTATAAAAACTGGATTATGGATATTGGTGTGTTTACTTTTTGTCCAGGATTTTCACCTGAATTTTGATGTGTGATTGTGTTTGAATGTTGTAGTTTCAGATGCTCCAGTGGCAGTGTGATTGACCTGAAGAAACATTTGTTTGAGATTGGAAACGGAAACAAGGCTTTGGCGTTTTTGAGGTCTCCTTTTGCATTTTTGACCCTTTGCTTATAGAAATTCTTTTACAGTTTTTTGGTTTGTTTTTTGGTGGTAAAATTACACTAAACATTGTTTCCTTTGGTGAACTGACATTTCATTGAGAGTGGGTTCATACTTTCATGTGTATATATTTTTTGTGCTTTGTGATTTTTTTTTTCTTCATAAATAGTTTACTTGATCTTACTTTACTTTCCCTATTGTTATATTTTTCCATTATATTTAAGTGTTATTTGATTACTTTACTTTGATTTTGTGAGAAACAACTGTTGGAATTAGTGATCAGATGTGCATAATATAAACAACTTATATTGATTATGGATCATCAAAAGAATCCTTGGTTAACTAAAGATGGTCTTCGAATTGGTCATCTCAACATCAATCATGCAATACATAAAATGACTGAAATATCTTCGATTTTGTCAAATTCAGGGAAAAATTTCCATGTATTTGGTTTCACAGAAACCCATTTCTCCTCCCATATTTCAGACAATGACATCTCAGTTCCAGGCTACAATACTATCCGTAGAGACTCCCTTATTCATAAAGAAACTGGTATAGTTGTTTATGTCCATAAATCAGTTCAGTTCAAAAGAGTTACAAGTTTAGAGCAACTTCATATAGAAACAATTTGGATTGAAATTAAACTAAAAAATTCCAGACCAATTCTCTTATGCTTTCTATATAGAAATCCTAAGGAAAAAACAGAATGGATTGATCACTATATTTCAATGATGGATAGCATAGATAAAGATTATGATGACATTATTATACTAGGTGATTTCAATATTGATTTATTAAAACCAAATAACCAGTGGATACAGACGTTTGAATCTTTCAACTTGAAACAATTGATAACTTTACCAACTCGTGTTACAAGTATTTCAAAAACTTTGATTGATCATATATATGTTGTTAATAAAGAAACTATTGTAGAGGTGAACGTTCCACTTTCTGGCTGCAGTGATCATTTTCCTGTATGCATAACATGGTCCAAAAAAGGAGTAAAAATTCCGAAAGTTAGCCATAAAACTATAACTTATAGAAATTTCTCTAACTTTAATAGTAATGCCTTTCTACAGGACCTCCTAAATTCACGTTTGAATGATGTTTATCAAATTACTGACCCCAATTTAGCTACTGAATATTGGTATTCTATCTTTTATAATGTTTACAATAAACATGCTCCATTACAAATTAAGAGAGTTAAATACAAAACAAAACCACCTTGGCTTACTGGCCAAATACAGGAACAAATATATCATAGGGATTGTTTATTAAAGAAGGGTTTAAGAGAAGATTATAAAAAACAAAGAAATTATGTAACTTCACTTTTACGAGCTGAGAAAAAAAAGTATTTTGAGGCACTTCTAAACAACAACAGGGACAATAGATGTATCTGGAAAGCTATTAACCAGCTCACCAAAAAAAGTTTTCATAAAAACTCAGATATTTGCTGTGATATATCTGCTGACAAATTAAATCTTCATTTCTCATCTGTTGCCAACCAGTTAATCGTTAAGGATAAATCAGAAGACAATGACTTAAAAAAATTGAAAACCTTTTGCGACAGTAAAAATATTCAATCTAAAATTGAGATAGAACTTATTACAGTTAATGAGGTGTTTACTGCCTTACGTCAACTAAAACAATCATCAACACGTGGTCTTGATGGATTAGATGGGAAAATTCTAAAACTCTCCGCATCAACTATAGCAGAAACACTTACATATGTCTACAATCTTTGCATAAGCAAAAACACATTTCCTAAGATCTTAAAACAGGCAAAAATTATTCCTTTACATAAATCAGGAAATACCTCTGACCCATCAAATTACAGACCAATATCAATATTGTCCACTCTTTCAAAACCATTAGAGCAGCACATTCATAAAAGTTTACTAGCCCACTTAAACAAATATAATCTGTTACACCCAAATCAATCTGGATTTAGAGCAAACCATTCCTGCCATACTACCCTTGTAAAAATGACAGATAGATGGTTACTTAATATGAATAGAAAAGAATTCACAGGTATACTCTTTATTGATTTTGCTAAAGCTTTCGATGTTATTGACCACAAACTTTTACTAAGAAAGCTTGCAATCTACAAACTATCTTCCAGTACCCTCAAACTGATTTCATCTTTCCTATCTGAGCGACAGCAAAAAGTATATCTAAACAACACTTCTTCAACTTTTCTTCTAAATAACTTTGGTGTACCACAAGGATCTGTGCTTGGTCCCCTATTGTTTCTTCTGTATATAAATGACCTGCCATTGAATATAAAAGTACAAAACGAATTATTTGCAGATGATACAACTCTTCATACCAGCCACAAAAACCCTCTCCAAGTAAGTCAAAGTTTACAAGAGCATATAAATATCATTATTGAATGGACACAAATGAACCATATGGCCCTTAATCCAGGTAAAACAAAATTCATGCTATTATCAACAAGACAAAAACGTCAAAATCTAAACACGAACTTACCTTCTATTTATGTCAACAACTTCAAAATTGAAGAAGTTTCTAGCCACAAAATTTTGGGAGTAACCATCGATAATAGTTTGTCTTGGTCTGTACACATACGTAATCTAACAAAGAAAATTGCCTCCAAAACCTACCAATTAAATAAGATCAAACACCTTCTTAATCTGAATGCAAGGAAAATATTTTTTCATTCATTTATTCAGTCTATTTTGGATTATGCGTCTACACTATGGGACTTAGCAAGTAATAACCTATTCAAACCATTAATCAGTATTCATAAACGAGCTATCAAAATAATAGTAGATAAGTCATCTTCATTGACATTTTCAGATTACAAAAATGTAAATATTCTTCCTCTCAAAACAAGATTGCTCTTTAATAAAGGTGTACTAATGCACAAAATTCTTTATGGTAATGTCCCATCTTCCTTAAGCAGCATGTTCAGCGTAAACAACTGTCGGCATTCACATAAAATAAACCTTCCTTTACCAGCCATTACTCTATTTAAATCAAGTCTAACATACTCTGGGAGCTGGTTTTGGAATAGACTCCCTACTGTTCTGAAAGATGAAACAAAATTTTCAAAATTTAAGATTCTGTTGTATGATTTTCTGATGACTCATGAAAATGTCACATTGCTTTCACCACAAATGTTTTGATCAAACCACAAGAAATCTCAATTTCATAAACATTCTACTCGGAGGGTACAGTTAGTTTCTGTTGCATTCCTAATTATTTCTTTTTCACCATTTCCACATATATTTAATCTCTCTCTCTCTCTCTCTCTCTCTCTCTCTCTCTCTCTCTCTCTCTCTCTCTCTCTCTCTCTCTCTCTCTCTCGCTCTCTCTCTATCTCATTTTTCTTTTTCTTTCTAGGTTTTTCCTTTTGATGTGTGTGTATGCGTGTGCCTGTTTGTGTGTGTGTGTGTGTTTATGTGTGTGTGTGTGTGCGTGTGTGTGTGCGTGTGTGCGCGCGCGCGCGCATGTGTGTGTATTGCTTTCCATGCATTTCTATGTCATTATGTATATTTTTCCTTTCATTGTTGCTATTGGACTGTAGTTTGTTTATTTTGTTTTCTTTTCTTTTCTTTCGAGGGCTGGATGTAAAAAAGCTTGTAACGCTTAATCTATTACCCTCTGAAAAATAAAATTTGTTCAAAAAATTTGTTCTCTCTCTCTCTCTGTGTCTCTCTCTCCCTCTTTCTCTCTTTGTCCCTCCCTCGCTCCCTTGCTCTCTCTCTTTCTTTCTCTCTGTCTCTTTTTGGCCTCAATCTCTCGGTCTCTGTCTGTTTGTTTGTTTGTCTGTCTGTCTGTCTGTCTGTCTGTCTGTCTCTCTATGTCTCTGTCATGTCTCTGCCTCTGCATGTCTATCTCTTTCTCTGTGTGTCTCTCTTTCTCTCTGTCTCTCGTCTGCCTGTTTGTCAGTCTGTCTCTGTTTCTGTCTGTCTCTTGTCTGTCTCTGTCTCTCTCCTCTCTCTCTCTCTCTCTCTCTCTCTCTCTCTCTCTCTCTCTCTCTCTCTCTCTCTCTCTCTCTACCTCACTCCTCCTCTCCCCCCCTCTCTCCTATTCTTCTTTTCCCCCTTCCCCACCTTTTCTCTCTTCCCCCCACCATTATGTCTGTCTCTTATGTAAAGCGTTTCTATTTCACTTAACTGTCTAGGTGCACATTATATTTCAGATTTATGATGAAACCTTTGTATAATCTTGTGTATGTTATGATTTTGCTTACTTGACATAAGTAGGTACTAACTTGCATAATTGTAGTTCTTATTGTTTCCCTGATCCTTTTTTTTTTCTCTCTCTCTCCTCTTCCCCCTCCTCTTGCTCCTCCTCTCCCTCTTTCCCTCTATTCTACTTTTCTCTTTTCTTTGTCCATTTCTTCTTACCCTCTTCAGGAGCTGAAAAAGATAATAACAGCCCGCACCTTATTCCTCTCACTCCCTCCCCTCTCTCTTTTCAAATGTTATAGCTTTATGCTCAAATCATACGATTGGTTGATTTATTCACCAAATTTTGATTTTCATAGCTTTATACTTGAATTACGCATTTGGATTGATTGGTTGGTTGATTCCCCTTTTTTTTTTAAAAAGAGGGCTGGATGAAAACAAGCCACCATTGTGCTTAATCTTTTCCCTCAATAAAAATGTTCATTCATTCATTCATTCATTCATTCATTCATTCATTCATTCATTCATTCATTCATTCATTCTCTCTATCTCTCTGGGGGGTCGGATAGCCTAGTGGTCAGAACATTGCGCTGGCAATTTGACGAGCCGGGTTCGATTCCGGTCGAGGAGATTTTTCTCCTGGAGTTAACATCAGTGCTGACTCCACTCTCCCCAAAATTCCTTCGGATGAGACTTTAAACCGAGACCCCGTTTCCTTCACTGGTTTTCTTCCATATTTGTTTTTCTTTTCCAAACATATTGCTTGTGCTTTGGTGTTTATACTCTTTCCCATAAAGAGGGCTGACTGAAAAACAAATGTTGTACTTAATCTACTAATCTCTGTAAATAAAGTTTTGTATTTCCTCTCTGTCTGTCTGTCTGTCTGTCTGTCTGTCTGTCTCTCTCTCTCTCTCTCCCCCTGTTTCTTTTTCCCTCTGTGTCTCACTACCCCTCTCTCTGTGTCTCTGTCTCTCTCACTCCCTCTCTCTTTCTCTCTCTTCCTGGTCGTAGTCTCCCCTTTCTCTTTTTCTCCCTCTCCCTCCCTCTCTCTGGTCTTTCTCTGTCTCTCTCTGGTCCCATTCTCTCTCTCTCTCTCTCTCTCTCTCTCTCTCTCTCTCTCTCTCTCTCTCTCTCTCTCTCTCTCTCTCTCTCTCTCTCTCCTCTCTCTCCCTCTCTAAGTCCTTCGGATGAGACTTAAAACCGAGGTCCCGTGTGCGAACGCACGCAGAACACCTAACGCACACGTTAGATCCTGTTCCGCCTTTCGTGTGCTGGTGGGAACAGATGACATTTACAAAAACTGCATACACACAGGGACTGGATGAAAAAAAGCACGCGTGCTTATTCCATTATCCTCGATATAAAAGAATCATCAAATCAAATCAAATCTTTCTCTCGGGGGAACGGATAGCCTAGTGGTCAGAACATTGCGCTGGCAGTTTGACGAGCGGATAGCCTAGTGGTCAGAACATTGCGCTGGCAATTTGACGAGCCGGGTTTGATTCCGGTCGAGGAGATTTTTCTCTGGAGTAAACAACAGTGCTGACTCCACTCTCCCCAAAATTCCTTCGGATGAGACTTTAAACCGAGGCCCCGTGTGCGAACGCATGCACAACATCTTGCGAACACGTTAAATCCTTTCCGCTTTTCGTAAGAGTAGGCCATCGTGTGCCGGTGGGAACAGATGACATTTACAAAACTTCTCATTGCTCATAAACGAAATGGCCATAACTATGGAAAATGAGGGAAAACATGGAAATCAACTGCAACCTGGTTCTATGGAATTATTTCTATTGTTATTTGCAGATGACCTGGCTCTTTTGTCAAAGACTCCTGTAGGGCTACAAAGCCAGTTGAGCAATCTGAGTAAGTTATGCAAAGAAAAATACCTGGATATAAATATAGATAAATATAAAATTATGGTGTTTAGAAAGGGTGGACACCTAGGTCGGAATGAAAAATGGCATTTAGATGGAGCAAATCTGGAAGTGGTTAATAGTTACACCTACCTGGGATATACTTTTACTACAACACTGAGTGTAGTTCAAGGCGTCACGAAATTAGTTACAAAAGGAAGGAAGGCAGTTCATGAATGTGCTCGAGTGCTCCGCAATCTTAATGATATTTCTAAACAGACTTACTTTAAGATGTTTGATGCCCAGGTTCAGCCAATTTTGTTATATGGATCAGAGTTCTGGGCACTTGAACACACTGATTCCATCGAAAAAGTTCATACCTTAGCATGCAAACGCTTTCTAGGTGTCTCTCCTAAAACCCCAAATAAATGCATTTACAGCGAACTGGGCATATACTCTCTTCAGATTAATGCATGCATGAGAGCTGTTAAGTATGGGTGAAATTGTTGCATATGGAATTAAAGAGACTGCCTAAGCAAGCTTATCTAATGCAGGTTAGCATGGATGAAAATGATATTGTGTGTTGGGCATACAGATTGAGAACTATATTAGAAAAATGTGGTTTAGGATTTGCATGGTTAAACCAGAGTGTCTGGAATGAATGGATTTTCTTTTCATTGTTGAAAGAACGCCTTGTGGGAAATTTCATTTGTGACTGGTCTGATGCACTTAACAAAAGCGAAAGGTTTTCATTGAATGCATCTTTTAAATCAAACTTCATGACTGAACCTTATGTTGATACCTTAAAAGTTAAACACTTTCGGGACACTCTTGCCAAAGCCAGAATGGGGGTTCTTCCCCTGAACGCAAATACTTTTCGTTATGCAAAGGATGATCCTTCAGTTTTGCTGTGTAGTTTCTGTCAAAATGAAATAGAAAATGAAATCCATTTGATTTGTACATGTCATAACTACAAAGAACTAAGGTATCAATATTTAGGGGATAATCAACTAGATGAAAGCTTATTTTGTGATATAATGACCAACTATCACTCACTGTTCATGCAAAACCTGGCTCAGTTTATTTACCATGCTGTGAATAAGAGAGAGGTGTTAAATTTTACCATGCTGTGAATAAGAGAGAGGTGTTAAATTTTACCATGCTGTGAATAAGAGAAAGGTGTTAAAGATACTATCTAACTAAAAGAAATTCCTGACTTCCTGAAAAACCATCAATCATGTTGGAAGAGGGCCAAAGGCCAGAATCCTCTGTGTGTGTGTGTGTGTTGTGTGTGTGTGTGTGTGTGTGTGTGTGTGTGTGTGTGTGTGTGTTGTGTGTGTGTGTGGTGTGTGGTGAGAGAGAGAGAGAGAGAGAGAGAGAGAGAGAGAGAGAGAGAGAGAGAGGAGTGATGAGCGTGCGTGCCGTGCGTGCGCGAGCGTAGTGGTGTGCGTGCGTGCGTGCGTGCGTGCGTGCGTGGTGGTGTGGTGTGTGTGTGTGGGCGCGCACGTACTGCATGGGTGCACATGGGGTGGGGTGGGGGGTGCATGCGTACAAGATTAACTGTGAGTGTGCCAAAAATTTGAGCGAGACATGCACAAGCGACATTACATCTTAATTTGTATCAACAATACATTATTCTTCATATTCTGTATGCTGATGTGTACAATCATGTTTACTCTTTTTGTAGTTTCTTTTTCAGAATCCAGGCAATCTGTATATTGTTGGAAATTGCATGAGTTAGAGCGGAAATGTTAGGAGTCTGAAGACTTATGAACATTAAATCATTTGAAGTCTTGAAGTCTCTCTCTCTCTAAGTCCTTCGTATGAGACTTTAAACCGAGGCCCCGTGTGCGAACGTACGCAGAACACCTAGCGCACACGTTAAATCCTGTTCCGCCTTTCGTAAGAGTAGGCCATCGTGTGCTGGTGGGAACAGAAATTTACAAAAACTGCATACACACGGGGACTGGATGAAA
>JASPKP010006836.1:0-13650 GCA_030674155.1 Stramonita haemastoma
GGAAAGGGAATAAAAAACCAAACCCTTTTTTTTAAAATTTCAAGTTTTAAAAAAATTTTTTGGGGCCCCCCCAAACCAAAACCCCCCAAAAAAAAAAGTTTTTAAACTTTCCCCCCTTTAAAGGTTTCCCCGAAAAAACCCGGGCACCAGTTTTGGAAAAAATTTATTTTAACCCAATTTTTTTTTTTTTTGCGGGGAATTTTGGCCCCCAAAGGGGTTTGGGTTTAAAACTTTGGGTTTTCCCCCTTTTTTTTCCCTCCAAAACCCCCAAAAAAAAAGGGCCCCCCAAAAAACCTAAAGTAAAAGGGGGAAAACGTGAAATTTTTTAAAGTGGGTTCGGCCAAAAACCCGGGGTCCCTTCGGTTTTTTTAAAATCCCTTTAACCCCGGGAAAAAGGGAACCCTTTGGGGGGGAGTTTTGGGAAAAATACCCCCCCAACCTTGGAAAAGGGGGTTTTAAAATCCCCGGGGAAAAAAAATTCCCCCCCCCCCAGCAAAAAAAAATTTTAAAACCCCCAAACCCCCCCAAAAAACAGGTTTTTTTCCCCAAAAGGGTTTTTCCCAAAATTCCCCCCCCAAATTTTTTCCCCGGGCCACCTTTTGGGCAACCTTTGGGTTTCCCCTTTTGGGGCCCTTTTTTTTTCCCTTGGGGAAATTTTCCCCAAAATTTTTGGGGTTTTTTTTTTAACTTTTTTTTTTTTTTCAAAGGGGAGAAAAAAGGGCCCCCACTCAAAAATTTTTTTTTTTGCCCTTTGGGGGAAATTTTTTTCATGAAGCCCCCAAAGGGTTGGGAAAAAATAAAAATTTTAGAAAACCCCAAAGGGGTAAAAAGGTTTTTTTTTGTCCCCCCCTGAAAAAGAAAATTTTTTCCCCCAAAAAAAAAATTGTTTAAAAAGGGAAATAACAAAAAAGAAATAGGTGGGAAAGGGGGGTTTAAAAAAAATTCCCCGATAAAAACTGGAAAAAAGAAAAAAAAATGGAAAATTTAAAAAAAAAAAAATTGTTTTTTAAATACAAAAATTTAATTAACGCCTAGGGTTTTTTATTTTTTTTTGTCCCCTTTTTCCCGCATCTTTTTTTTGGTTTTAAAAAAATTTTTTAAATTTTGGCTTGGAGTTGGGGAAAAAACGGGGTTTTTTTTTTCAAACTAATTAAAACCCCCCTTTTTTTTTTTTGGGAAAGGGGTGAAAAAAAAAAAGGGAAAAGGGGGCCCTTTTTTTTTTATCTTTTTAAAAAAGATTTTTTAAAATTTAAAAGGGGTCCTTTAAACAAACCTTTCCCCGTAATGATTGAAAAAAACCCTTTTTGAATGAGACTAAGAAAAACCCCCGAAAGGGCCCCCCTGTTTCCCCAAAAACCAAAGCAAAAACAACTTTTGCCCCCCATTTAAAAAATGTTCCCCCCCTTTTTTTTTTTAAAAAAGTAGGCCCAAATTTTGGGTGGGGGGTGGGGGGGAACAGATGCAAAAATTTTAAAAAAAACCCCCATAAAAAAACCCAAAGGGGGGGCCCCGGAAATAATTTAAAAAAAAAACATGATTTGGGGGGGGAAAAATTTTTAAAAATTTTTTTAAAAACCTGAAAAATAAAAAGAAAAATAAATTTTGAATTTAAAAATAATAAAAAAAAAGGAAAAAAACCAAAAAAACCCGGGTTTTTCCCCTTTTGGGAAAAAAGTAAAAATAAACCCAAACTTTTCTGGGCCCTTTTTTTACTAGTTTTTTTTTTAAATTGGGGGCCAAAAATTTTTTGTTTTTAAAAATTTAAAAAAAAAACAAAACTTGGGGTTTTAAACCACTTTTAAACCCTTAAAATCCCACTTTAAAAATTTGGTTTTAAAGCCCTTTGTTTTTCTCCCCAAACTCCCCCAAAAAGGAAACCCGTTTGGGGGGGTTTTAAATTACTTACTGTTTTTTGGGGGGAATTTTTAAAAGAAAAAATAAAAATGAAAAAATGGGGGGCAATTGTTTTTTAAAAGGTTAAATGTTTTTTTAGTTTAAATTTTAAATAAAAAACAAAACAACTTTAAAAAAAATATTCAATTTTTTTTGGAAACTTGTCCCTTTTTTTCCCTTTTTAAAATTTTTTTGTTTTTTTTTTTTTTTGGGGGCACAATTTTTTTATGAAAAAATCAAAAATGAATTTTTTTAAAAATAAAAGGGGGAAAGGGGGGGGGTTTAGAAAAAAAAAACAAAAGCAATTTTTTGCAAAATTTCCCCCAAAAAGGAATTTGGGTTTTTTTGAAAAAATGGGGTAATTTTTTAAAATTCCTAAAAAGTTAAAAATTTATATTCCCCAAAGGAAATCCAAACCCGATTTTTAAAAAGTTTAAAAAATTTAAAATTTTTTAAAAACTTAAAAAAAAAAAAAATTTGGGGGGCCCTAAATTTTCCCTTTTTTTTCCCCCAAAAGAAAACCCCCTGGGGTTTTAAAGAAACGAAAAAGTTTGGGGAAATAAAAGAAAAAAAAATTTTTTTTTTTCCCCAAATTTCAACCAGGGTTTTCAAAAATTTTTTTTTTGTTCTTTTTACATTTTTTTGCCAGTTTAATTTTGAGGCCCAAAAAAAAAGAGGGCTTTTTTTTAAAATTTTTTAAAATGTTTTGGAAACAAGGGGGGGGGGTTGGGAATGGGAATTTGTTTCCCCCCTTTTCAGCAGTGCAAGCCCCGAAAATTTTAAACCTTTTTACAGGGTTGGGGGAAATTTTTGAAAAACCCGAAAAGAAAGGGGAGGTTTTAAATTTTATTCCCCCATTAAAAACCCAAATCAGTTTTTAAAAAATTGGGTTTTTATTAATTTAAAAAGAAATGGGCTTTAAAAAAACAAAAAAAAAGGGCCCAAAGGGTTAAAATTTTAAAATTTTTTCCCCCATT
Organism: Stramonita haemastoma; assembly: GCA_030674155.1. Lineage (NCBI taxonomy): Eukaryota > Metazoa > Mollusca > Gastropoda > Neogastropoda > Muricidae > Stramonita > Stramonita haemastoma. Next base: position 2,871 of record JASPKP010006836.1, read on the forward strand.
AAACCCCAAGGGGGCCCGTTTTTAATTGTTTCCCTTAATTTTCCCCCCATTTCAGTTTTTTTTTTTTTCAATTAAACCAAATTTTTCCAAAATTTTTAAAAATTTTTTTTTTTTTAAAATTTTGGCCCCCGTTTTTTTTGAAATTGGGGTTCCAAAAAACAAGGCAGGGGGAAATTTAAAAACAAAAGAAAGGGCCCAAAATTTGATTGTTTTCCAAATTTAAACCCAAATTGAAAAAATTTTGAAACCCCATTAAAAGCCCCCGTCAAAATTTTTAATTTTAAATTAAAAGCCAAATGAAATTTTTGAGCAAAGAAAAAAGGGGAAAAAAAATTTGGAAATTTTACTGTTTTTTGGGAAAAGTACCCCCGGGGGGGAAATTTTTCCCCCTCCTCCCCCCCTTTAAACCCCCCCAACCCCCCCCCCCCTTGAAATTTTTTAAAAACCCCCTTCCCCAAATTTCCCTTTAAATCCCCTTTTAAAAATGAAAACCAAAAATTGGGCCCAAATTGGTTTTTAACCCCAAAAAAATCTGGGGTTTGGAAGCAAAAAAGATCCCCTTGAAAAAGAAAAGGTTAAAGCCCCCCGTAAAAAAAAAAAAGGGGGTTTTTTTTTCCCCAAGGAAAGAAAAAGGGGGTTAAAAAATTCAATTTTCCCCCCCAAAAGGGGGATGCCCCCCGGGGCCCCGGCCCCATTTTTAAAAAAGGGAAAAACCCCCCCCCCTTTCCTTTGGAACCCCTTAATTTGGGGAAAGATTTTTCCCCTTTCCCTTTTCCCAAACCCTTCCCCCTTTGTTTTCTTTCCCCTTTTTTTTTTTGTTTTTCCCTTTTTTTCCCCGTCCCCCCCTCCATTTTTCCCTAAAATTTTTTCCCCCCCTTCCTTTTGGGTTTAAATTCCCCCCCTGCCCTTTTAAAACCCCCGAAAAAAAACCCCTTTTAAAAAAAAGAAAAAGTTATTTTTTTTCCCCAAATTTATGAAATTTAAAAATGCCCCCAAAGGTTTTAAAAAACCCCCCAGTGCATTTTTTCTCTTTAAAGGGAAAAAGAAAAAAAAGTAAATTTGGCCCGTTCCCCGGGGTTTTTTTTTTCAAAGAAGAAAAAGAATTTTAAAAACCCTTTTTTTTTTTAAAAACCCTTTTCCCCTTTTGGGGGGGGTGCCCGGGAAGCCTGTCCCCCGTTAAAAAAAAAAAATAGGGGTGAAAATTTTGGGGGGGGTTTTGGGCCCCTTGGAAAAAAGCTATTAATTTCCCCTGGGGGAATTTTGGTAAGGGCCCCAAAAAAAACCATTCCCAAACCCAAATTTTCGAAACTTTTTTCCCCTTTCCCCCCCCCAAAGGGGGAAAAAAAATTTTTTGGGGGGACAACTTTTTTTTTCATTTTTCCCCTTGGAAATCCCCCCGGGGCCCCCTTTTTTTGGGCCCCTTTTAAGAAAATTTTATTTTTTTAAAAGGTGGGCCCCCCTGGGCCAAACCCAAAAGGGTGGTTTTCCCCGGGGGGAAAACCCAAAAAACCCCCCAAATTGGGAAAAAAAAACCCTTTGCAAAAGGGGGTTTTATTTAAACACCCTCAACAAAAATTTCATTAAAAGGCTCCCTGCCCGTTTAAGGCCCCTAACAAAGTTGGGGGGGGTTTGGGCCCCCTTTTTTTTGGGGGGAATACCCTTTGCAGGGGCCCCTTAACGGCAGCAAAAACAACAATTTTTTTTCTTTATGGAAGTCAACAATAGTTTTTTCTTTTTAAAAGGGGATTTTTTAAAAAAAGAAAGAAAAAAACATAATTTTTTGGGGGTGCAAAAAAAAAAAAATGGGTTTTTTCCCAAAATTGGGGGGGGTGGTGGTTTTTGGGGGGGCCAAAAGTGGGAAAGAAAAAAACCCAGGGGGTAGGGGAAAACCCCCATGTTCCCCCCAAAGGGAAAGGTTTAAATTTTCCCGAAATTGGGGGGAAAAAGGGGGGGCAAAAAAGGGAATTTTTTCCCCCAAAAATTTGTCCTTTTTTTTTTTGTCCCCCCCTTTTTGGGGTTTGATAAATTTAAAATTTTTTAAGTTCCCCAAAAAACCCACAAAAAGGGAGGGCCCCCCAAGCTTTTAAAAAACCTTTTAAATGTTCCCCCCCCGGGAAACCCAAAAAAAAGGCCGAAATTTCCCCGAAACAGAAATAAAGAAAGTTTAAAGACAAAAAAAAATTTTTTCCTTTTTTTCTGAGAAAAAAATTGGGAAAAGTGTTTGCCCTGCAAGTTTAAATTTTTAAAATTTTCCCCCGACAAAAATTGGGGCCAAATCCCCCCCCCCCAAGCAGGGAATATTTGGGTTTTAAAAAAAAATTAAGGGGGGGTTACTCCGGCGAAAACTTTTTAAAAAAAGTAAAACAAGGGTGTTTTTTTTGGCCCAAACCCCACCAGTTTTCAACACCAACCAAAATTCCCCCCGTTTTTTACCTTCCCCTTGGGAAATTTAAAAAAAATAATTTCCCGGAAAAAATTTGGGGTTTTTAAAAAAATTAAATTTTTAAAGGGGCCAAAAAAATTCCCCCCCCAATTTTTCCCAAGGGGGGCAAAGGGAAAAGTAAAAATTTTTTGGGGAAAATTTTTTACAGTTTAAAAAATTTAACCCTTTTAAAAAAAGTTTTTTTAAAATTTAAAGAAAAAACACAAAAACCAATTTCCCTTGAGGCAAAAACCCATACCCAAAATCAAATTTCCCTCTTTAAAAAAAATTTTTTCCCCCCCTTAAAATCCCTTTTAACCTTTTTCTTTCTAAAAAAAACATTAGTTTTTTAGGTTTTTCAAACCCAAGGTGGCCCCCCCCCAAGGGGAAAGAAAAAAAAATGGGGGGGTCCCCGAGAAAAAAGGGGAAAAACCCCAAATTTTCAAAAAGGGGAAAATTGGGAAATTTTAAAAAAAACCCCAAAAAAAACATTTCCCCCGTTTCACCATTTTTTTCCCTCTCCCTGTGACAAAATGGCCCCCCCCCAACCATTTAAAATTAAATTTTTTTTAAAAAGTTTTTTTTTCCCTGGGCTTTTTTTCACCAAAAAACCCCGTGGTTCCCCTCAAACCCGAAGTAGAAATTTTCTTTGATTTAATTGGTCCCCAAAAAAAAACCCCGGGGAAGGGGGGGTAAAAAGGGTTTGGGGTTTAAAAATCAAAAGGGATTTTTGATCCCAATTTTGGAAAAAATTTTTTGCAAGATGTTTTCCCAAGGGGGGAAAAAGCAACCCCCCCCCCGGCCCCCCCCCAAGAGAGCCCCGCCCAATTTTTAAAGAAAAAAACACCTCCCTTTGGCCCAAACCCCCGTTTTTAAAACCACTGGCCAAACAAAGAGGGAAAAAAACCAAACCCCCGTAAGGGCCCCCCCTGGGTTCCCCCCCCCCCCCTGGAAAAAGCCCCAAAAAAAAAAACCTTTTTTTTTTCCCCCCTTTTCTCTTTCCCCAGCAAAATTTTTTATTTTTTTGGTTTTTTTGGGGGGGGACCCCCTTGTGGTTTTGGGGGGGGGTTGGTGGTGGTGTTTGTGGGGGGTGGTTTTGGGGGGTTGGGGGTTGGGGTTTTTTTTTTTGGGGGGTTTTTTTTGGTGTGGGGTTTTTTTTTTTTTTGGGGGGGGGGTTTTTTTCCTTTTTTGGGGGGGGGGGGAAAAAAATTTTTTGGGGGGGGGTTTTTTTTTTTTTTTGGGGGGGGGGGGGGGGTGGTTTGGGGTTTTTTGGGGGGGGGGGGTGGGGGTTTTTTGGGGGGGGGGGGGTTGGGGGTGGGTTTGGGGGAAAAAAAAATTTTTGGGGGGGGGGGGTTTTTTTGGGGGGAAAAAGGGGTTTTTTTTTGGTTTTTCCTTTTTTTTTTTTTTTGGGGGTTTTTTTTGGGGGGGGGGGGGGGGGTTTTTGGGGGTTTTTTTTTTTTCCCCCCCCGGGGAAAAAAGGGGGGGGGGGTTTTTTTTGGGGTTTTTTTTTGGGGGGGGGGGGGTTCCCTTTGGGGGGGGGGGGGGTTTGGGGGGTTTGGGGTTTTTTTTTGGGGGTTTTTTTTTGGGGTTTTGTTTTTTTTAATTTAAAAATTTTTTTGGGGGGAAAAAAAAAAAAAAAAAGTTTTTCCCCCTTTAAATTTTTTTTTGTTTTTAAAATTTTTTTGGGGGTTTTTTTTTTATTTCCCAAAAAAAGGAATTTAAAATTTAAAAAAAAAAAAAAAAAATTAAAAATTTTAAAAAAAATTTTTTTTTTTTTTTTTGGCCTTTTTTGGGGGCCCTTTTTTCCCAAAAAATTTTTTTTAAAAAAAAGGGGAAAAATTTTTTCCCCCCCCGGGGGGGGGTTTTTTTTTTTTTTTTTTTAAAAAAAAAAAAAAAATTTTTTTTTTTTTTTTATTTTTTTTTTTTTTTTTTTTTGGGGGTTTTTTTTTTTTTTTTGTTTTTTTTTTTGGGAAAAAAAATTTTTTTTTTTTTGGGCCCCCCCCCCCAAAAAAATTTTTTTTAAAAAAAAAAAAAAATTTTTTAAAAAAAAAAATTTTTCCCCCGGAAAAAACCCTTTTTTTTTTTAAAAAAAATTTTTAAAAAAAAAAATTTTTTTTTTCCCCCTTTTTTTTTTTTTTTTGGGGAAAAAAATTTTTTTTTTTAAATTTTTTAAAAATTTTTTTTTCCCCTTTTTTTAAACATTGTTAAAATTAAAAAAAAAAGGGGTTTTTGGAAAAAAAGGTTTTTATTTTTTCCCTGTTTTTAACATTTTTTTGGGGGCCCGGGTTAAAAAAAACCCAAATTATTTTCATGGTAAAAAAATGTTAAGGGAAAAAAAAATTTTTTTTTTTGATTTTCCAAAAGGGATTAATTTTGTTTCCCCCCCCCGAAATGAAAATAAAACCAGGAAAATTGTGGGGCCCCCCCATATAGGTGTTTAATAAGGGGGGGGTTTTGGCCCCAAAAAAAATTTATGGGGCACCCTGAATAAAAAACCCCCCTTTTTTTGAATTAAAAAACCTTTTTGATAAAAACCCCTTGGTTTTTGTGTACTCCGTCGTGAAAAAAAGGGAAAAAGTGCCTTTGGGGCCCCCCAAAGGGAAAAACCCCAAAGCCCCCCAAAAACTTTCCCCCCAACCCCCCAACGTTTGGCCCCCATTTTTCGGGGATGGGGGAAGGTTCCCCCCCGGGGGGGGGTAGGGGAAAAAAACGGCCCCAAAAAAAACGTTGGGGTTTCCCCCCGGGGGGTTTTTGCCCCCCAAATTTCCCCCCCCCCCCACAGTCCCCCTTGGAAATCGGGGCCAAAAAGGGGGGGCCCTTCCCCGAAAACCCTTTAATTTTCCCTTTTAGGTCCAAATTGGGAAAATTTTCCCGAAAAAAAAAGTGTATTGGGGGTTTTTTTTTTGGGGAAAGGGCCCCCGAAAAAAGATTTGAAAAAAATTTTGGGTTTTTTGAAAAAAAAAAAAACCAAAAAAGGAGAAAAGTCCCCGGGGCCCCCCCTGTTTAAAAAAAAAACCTTGGGGGGGAAAAAGGGGGGTTTTCCAAAATTTTTTTAAAAAAAAGGGAAAATGGAAAAAGGGGCCAAAAATTAAAAAAAGAAAAATGTGAAAGGGGGGGGGGGGAATTTTAAATTTTTTCCCCCTGGGGGGAAAAAACCCAAACCCAAGCATTCCTTTTTGGGCCAAAAAATTTTTTTGACGAAATCGGGCCCGCGGGCCCAAAAGTTTTCATGGTTCCAAAATTTGGAAAAAAAATTGGGTTTTTTTGTGGGGTCCCCCTTTTACTCCCCACCCCCTCAGCCCCCCGATCATGGGTTTTTTAAATCCCCTTAAAAGTTACTTTTTAAAAGGGGCCAAAATTTTTTTGCTTTTGTTAAAAACTTTTTAAAAAAATTTTTTTTGGAGTCCCCCGAAACGAGGAAAAAAAAATTGCCTGCAAAAAAATTTTTTTTTGGGGGGAAAAAAGGTTAAAACAGCCCCTTTTTTTTCAAAAGTTTTAACCCAAACCCCCGGGGAAAAAACCGGTTTTTTTTCTTTAAAAACATTTTCCCCTTTCCCTGTTGAAGGGAAAAAAGGCCCCAAATTTAACCCGACCGAAGAAAAGGGAAAATTTTTGGTTTTTTTTTTTTTGAAAAAGGGAAAAATAAAAATTTTTTGTTTCCCCCTTAATTTTTAACAGAAAATTTTTTCCCGAAAAAAAAACCTTTGGGAAAAATTTTTTTAAAACCAAACCCCAAAGGTTTTTTGGGGGCCCCAAATTGGGGGGCCTGCCCAAAGCCCAAGGGGAAAAAATGTTTTTAAAACTAAAAATGTGCAGCCCCGAAATTTTCTTAAAAGGGGGTTTTTAAACCCCCCCCCCAAAAACAGAAGGGAAAAATTTTTTATCCCCGCCCCTTTGGGTTTTGATTAAAACCCGCTTAAATAGAAGGTTTTTTCAGGCCCCAAACCAAAAACCACAAAAGTAATTTGGGAAAAACCAAAAAAAATATCATTTTTAGGAAAAATCTTTGGGGCTTTTCCAAATTGGAAAAAAAAATTAAAGAAGAATTTGGTTTGGGGGTAAAACAGATCTTTAAAAAAATAATTTTTTTTTTAAATTTGGTTTTTTTTGTGTGGGGGTGGGGGGTTTTTTTGGGGGTGTGTGGGGGGTGTGTGGGGGTTTTTTTTTTTGGGGGTGGGGGTGGGGGTTTTGGGGTGTGGGTTGGGGTTTTTGTGTGTGGGTGGGTGGGGGTTTTGTGTGGGGGTTGGGGTGGGGGTTTTTGTGTGGGTTGGGGGGTGTTGGGGTTGGTTTGGGGTTTTTGGGTGGGTGTGTGGTTTTTGTGGGGTTGGGGGTGGTTTGTGGGGGGTGTGTTTGGGTTGGGGTGGGTGGGGGTGGGTTTGGGGGTATGGGATCATGCATTGGGGGGGGATAAAAAGTTTGGGGGTTAAAAGTTTTTTTCCCTGCGAGAAAAAAGGGAAAAAATAGGGAAAAAAAACAGAGCAGAAAAACGTTTCCCCCCCGTCCCCTTACCCGGGCAGCCCCGAAAAACCTACGGGTTTTTTGGGCAACAGCCCTTTTCCCCAAGGGGCCCCTGGAAAGAAGGCCCCCTTTCCCGGCCCCCGTTTTTTAAGGGCAGGCCCCCCTGCGGAAAAACAGGGTCCTGCCCCGTTGGCCCGCGGGGCCCCCCTTTTCTTTTTTTTTTTCTATCGGGCCCCCAAACCCCCCCCCCTGCCCCCCGTTTCCTTTTCTGGCTTCCCCAATTTTTCCCCTTTCTAAACTGAAAAACAGCCCCCCTGCCCCGTTTGGGGTGTCCCCGGCCCTTTTCCCCTTTCCCTTTTTGTTTTGACACAGCTTTTTTCCCCCCCCTTTTGCTGTTCCCGGCCTTTCCCCCCTCCCTTTTTGTCTGGGCTGACCAAAAGCTCCCCTTTCCTGTTTTCTTTTTCCTTCCCTTTCCTTATCCTTTCCTTTCTTTTTTGTCTGACACAGCTCCTGTTCCCCTGGTTGGGTGTCTGGCCCTTTTCCCCTTTCCCCTTTCTGTCCCCAAACAGCCCCCCCCCTGTGCTGTCCCCCCGGCCCCTTCCCCCTCTTTTTTTTTTTCTGACCCCAGGGTCCCCCGCCGTTGGGGCCCCGGCTGGGGGTTTTTCTCCCCTTTTTTTCTATCTGACACAAGCTCCTGGCCCCGGTTTTGTTCCCCCCGGGCCCCTTTTCTCTTTTTTTTCTAAAACTGAACCCCCAGCTTCCCCCGCCCCGGTTTCCCGTCTGGCCCTTTTCTTCCCCTTTTTTGTCTTTTCTTAACCCAGCTTTCCCCCGCCCTTTTGGTTTTTTCCGGCTTTTCCCCCTCTTTCCTTTTTTTTTGTAAAACGCTGGAAAATTTTTTTGGTTTGGGTTTTTTTTTAAAAAAAAAAATTTTTTTTTAACCCAAAAAAAAAAAATTTTTAAAGCCCTTTAATTTTTTTTGTTAACATTTTTGTGCAAAGGGAATTTTGTTTTTTTTTTTATCAGATTTTTGGGAAGCAATTTTTTTCCCCTTTTGGGGGGGTTTTTTCATTTTTGTGAAATTTTAATATCTGTAAAGGGGTTTAAATCCCAATTAAAAAACTTTTTTTTATTTTGGGGGGGGGGGGGGGAAACCCCAAATGGGGGGGTAAAAGGGGGTGCCCCCCAGTTTCCCCCACCCCCCTTTAAAAAAAGCTGTTTTTTTTGGTTCCCCGCTTTGGGTTTTTTTAGCATCCAAAACCAGTTTAAAACAACCCCAAAGGGTGATGAAAATAAAGACCCAAAAAAGTAGGGGGTTTAAAGATGAAAAGGGAAAAAGGGGGGGAATAAAATTTTGGGGGGTTAGTTTTGAAATTTCTAATAAATTGGGTAATGGAAAAAGTTTTATTTATCCCCAGACTTTTTAGTTGTAACCCAAAAAAACAAAATGCCGGGGTTTTTTACAATTTTTTTTTTTTCCCCAAAGGTTTTTAAAATGGAAAAAAAACATGTTGGGAAAAAGGTTTTTTTAAACCTTTAACATTCCTTTTTTTTGGAAAACCCTATGTAAATTTGTTTTTAAAAGAAATTTCTGGAATTTTACAATAGGGGGGTGGTTTGGTTGGGGGTTTTTTTAAAGGGGTTTAAAAAAAAAAAATTTTAGACCCTTTCCTTTTTAAAAAAAAAATTTTTTTTTTTTTAATTCCCAGCCCTTTGTCCCAAAATTTTTAAACTCTACCCGTAATCCTACTTCCCCCAAAAAATTTTTTTTTTCTTTTTTTTAAAAAGGGGGTTTTTCCCCTGTTTTTTAAATTTTGGGTTTGTTTTTTCCCCAAAAAGGCCTTAAATTTTTTTTTTGGGGGTTTTTTTTTTGGTTTTTTTAAAGTTTCAAAAAAGTGAAATTTAAAATTTAAAAAAGAATTTTAAAAATCTAGAAGCAACCCTTTAAAAAACTCTTTTTAAAAAAACACCAAAATTTAAACCTTTATTTTTTAGCAATTTTTGGTGGCTTTTTTCCAAAAAAAAAGCTCCAAAGAAAAAAAAAACAAAACCCCAAAAAAAAAAGGTTTTTGTCCCCGGGTGTATTGAAAATTTTTTTTTGTGGGGTTACCCCCCCTTTTCCTTTAAAGTTTGGAAATTTTCCCCATTTCAAAATGGGTTTTTTGGGTGGGGGTTTTAAAAAGGTTAATGCCCCCAAAAAAAGGGCAGGCCCCTTGGAAAAAAAAAGTCAAGTCAAAAAATTTTTTAAATGGCCCCTTTTTTTTCCCCAAATAGCTTTGGGGCCCTGCTTTGGTTTCCCTAAGACTAAAAAAAAACCCTTCCCGGGTTTAAAAATTTTCCAAAAAGGGAAGAAAAGAAGGAATTTTGTGGGGAACCCCGGACCCCGGTTGTTTATAAAACAAAGGAAGAAAAAAAAAGAAAAGAAGGAAAAGGAAAAGGAAAAGGAAAAAAGTGAAAATGACTTTACCCCCAAAAAGTCTGGGTTTTTGCCACAGGGGGGTTTTCTGACCAAATTTTCCCCCTAGGGACAAAAGGGGGCGTGTTTGGGGGAGTAAAATGCCCCCTTTTCCCCCCCCAAAATCAAGGGTTTTCCCCTTGTTGGGAAGAAAAATTTAAAGGCCCCCCCCCTTCGGGTAAAAAAGGGGTTTAATTTCCCCTTGTTTTTCCCCCTTTCCCCTTTTGGGTTAATTTTTTTTTTTTTCCCTTTTTTAAATTTTAAAAATTGGGAGCAACTTTTTTTTTTTTTTTTAGTCCCAAAAATTATTTTTAAAAATAAAAGGTTTTTTTTAAAAAAAATTAGGGGGTTTAAAAGAAAGGAAGAGGTTGGCTGTTTTTTCCTTTAAAAGTTCCCTTTTCAGAAAAAAAGTTTTTTTTTAAATTTAAATTGCCCCCTTTAACCCCAATTTGGGAATTTTTTCTGGGGACCCCTTTTTTCCCCTTGGGAGTGGGGTTTTTTTTAAAAACATTTCCTTTTTTTGGGCAAAAATAAGGCTGTAAAAATTTTAAAAAAAGGTTTTTGGGGCAAGGGTTTTCACTAACCCTTTTTTCCCCCCAAAAGTCCCCAAAACCCCAAAAATTCCCCCATATACAAAATTTCCAAGGGGTGTTTTTTGGGGAGAAATTTTTTGTTGGGGAAAACAATTGGGGTTTGGGAAATCATTAGGGAAGAAAAAAAAAAGATTTTTCAAAAATGAGTCCGGGGTCCCCCTGAAATTTTTGTGTGGTTTTTGGGTTTTTTCCCCTTTTCTGAAAAAAACCCGGGGGAGGAAAACCCGAAAAGGGGGCCCCGGGGGGGGCGGGCCCCGGGGGACAAAAACACAACCCCAAAAAAAACCACCCCCAAAACACCAGAGTGGAAAAGGTTTCCGGGAACCTGAAAAAATTTGGGGGAAAAAACAAAAAGGGGCCTAAATTTACCCCCGTTTTTGTACAAAGGGGGGGGGGGGAAAAAAATTGTGCCTTGGGGGAAAGAGAAGAAAAGTTTTTTTCCCGGGAGAAGAAAAATTTTTTAAAGGGAAATATTCAGATTTTTTTCCCGGGTTTTTTGTTTTTCCCAAAATTTGGGGGGGGGCTGTTCCCCCGTTTATCCCCGTTTGCAGCAAGGGGGGGGGTTTTTTTTTTGGGACCCCCTTTTGGGCCCCAACCTTTTTGTGGGGGACTGATTTCCCGAAAAGGGGGAGCAGGCCCCCCTCTCCCCCGCCCTGATTTTTCAAAACCAATTTTAAACCCAAAATTGGGGGGTAAAAAGGGAAACAACTTGGGAAGAAGGGAAAAATTTTTTTTGTAGGGGGGGGAAGGGAAAGGTTTCCCCCCCTTTCCCTTTTTGACAAATGTCAAGTTTTTTGGGCATCCAAATTTTTGGGCCAAATTTTTAAAACCCAAAAAAAATTAAAGGAAATAATT
>JASPKP010006837.1:0-13649 GCA_030674155.1 Stramonita haemastoma
TGCTAGTAGATGGCAGATGAAAAAAAGAAAATTTTCGCTTACTCAATTACCTCTGGAAATAAAACTTTGACTTTGATTTTTGATTTCAAAACCACACACAAAACACACACACCACACACACAACACCACCCCACACACTCACACCCCACACACACACACAAAACAAAAAAACAAACAAAAAAAACAAAATGATAAGATTATTTGCTTTAAAATATTGCATACAATTTTGCAGAAAGAAGGGAAAAAAAAAATTAAAAAAAAAAAAAAAAAAAAAAAAACAAACTGGGCAAAAACTTTTCTGCGCATGATGCTGTTTCGGTTTTAAAAAGCATATTGAAAAAAAAAAAAAACCCAACAAAAAAAATGAAAACTGTAACCATTTTCCAAACCCGTTTTTTTAAGAATAAAAAAAAAAAAAGAAAACCAGCTTTGTAAAAGATGTCTGATAATCTCTGTTTTTTGCCTGTCTCTTTTGGCAACTTCTTTTCACAGTGATACAAAAAGGCTCAAAAAAATATGAAGCTTTCAGAAAGGGGGTGGGGGGGGTTTTTCCTAATTTTCTTTTATCTTTCTTTTATTCAAAACTTTTTCATTTTAAAAAACAAACAAAAAATTTACATCCCCACTAAACCAGCTGCCCCAGAGAATATATGCGGGTTAATACAATATCAAGAGAAACAGTACTCTGAAAATGCAAAAAAAAAACCCAAGAACCATAGGTTTGATGTTCAACCAAAACAGCTTTTCATGATCAGTTAAAAATTTTAAATAAAAACTGGGAAGGAAAACAGAGTATAGCAAATGAAACATCACTCATTTACTGGCAGACTATAAAAAAAAAAATAAATGCATCAAAAAGTTTCCCAGCGCATAAAAAATGGCAACAGCAAAAAGTTAATTCACACATCCCATTAGAAAAAAAAAAGTAACAAAACAACCAAAATTTTATTATTAACTTGTTACTGGGGGGCCTTCAGTTAAATGTCATCCCCCACCACCGCCTTGGCCCCGTGGTTAGCGTTTGGATTTCGGACGGGAAAGGGTTGCTGGTTGATTCCCATAAGAGTTAGGGTTTTTTCAGACTGGGCCCAGCTCTTACCCAGAGTGGTGTGCTGTGGGCTTGGTGAGGAGACGGGGGCCCAAAACCAGTTTTTGAGCTTCATCCACTTTACGATGCGAGTTTGAGAGTTTTGCTAAATTACCTACCAACACGCAGGTGTTTTTATTCTTGGGCCTTTGACGGGGGAATTTTTGACAGTAAGCATAGAGTACAACTTTTCAAGTAGTTAAAAGGGTGCTTTTTCCCGCAGCAGATTTTTCATCCCATTACCATTGATCTCTTCAAAATTTAAAATTGCCTCTGTTCGGTGGCCCCTGTTGCTGGGGGTCTCATGGGCCCCCCAGATTCGGTTTTTGCCCATACACTTCTGTCCCCGGGTGGTTTGTGTAAAACCCTTTGGGTTTGCGGGTTCCGGGGGGGTGGTGGGTAAAGGGGTTTGTGGTCGTCGCCACCTGGGGGGGTTTGTCTCCCAGTCGGGCTTGCGCTGAGCAAATTGTTTTAGTGGGGGCTTAGTGGTGGTGCCTGTGATGTTGCCCAGAACAGGCACCCCTGAAACCCACCAAAAATGACCCCCAAAGTGCAGGGCCCCCCCTGGCGGTGGCCCCTGGCAGCCCCATATTTTATGTTATTGGCCTCCCGACCCAGGGATAACAAAAACGAACGGGGGATGGCTGTGGGGTGGGGGTTAAAATGGTGGCATAGGAACGAGGACGGGACATCACAGAAAACGAGGGAGCAAAAAAATTTTTTTTTTTTTTAAAATATATAATTTTTTATTCATTCCCCCCTTCTGGGAATTGTGTTGGAATTCTCTTTTTCTTTCCCCTCTTTGTTTTGCCTTCTTCGTTTTCTTCTTGTCACCCCCTTCTTGCTTTTTTCTGCCTTCTTGGTCTATTTGGATGAGACTATAAACCAATGAGACTAAAAACCCGAGGCCCCCCAGTGCGAAGCAGCAAAAAAACTTGCGCACACGTTAAATCCCGTTCCCCCTTTTCAGAAGAGCGGGCCCACGTGTGCCGGTAGGACGGATAAAAAATTATATAAAAAAAAAAAAAAACCCACATGCCCACAGGTGTCGTGTTTGGGGACCCTCCCTGGGGGAAAAAAAAAAAAAATAATGGGAAACCATCCCTTTGTGGCGAGGGTGCTTCCCCAGGGAGAGCAGCCCGAATTTCATGCGAGAAATCTGCTGTACATAAAGTGGTTTAAAAAAAAAAAAATTAAAAAAAAAAAAAATTTCCTGGTTTTTTCCAAAAGTTTGGGGAAGAACAGTTTTCTCCCATGCCGAAGTTGGATGCAGGGGCCTGACTTTCAGGCGTTTTAACGCATACAACATTTTTCACTCGTGTTGACAGAAAAATTTGTGTTTGAGAATTAAAAGAAAAAAACCGAACATTCAGAATTTTGAAGAAGTCAATTGATCAATTTAAAAAATAAACTGAGTTGACAGGAAAACTTTTAAAAACATAGAGATAAAAAAGTAAAAATTACTAGAAACAAAAAAACTCTAACCAAAAAATTTTGGTTGTTCCTGGCATGATCGATCATAAGGGAAAAAATGCCATTTCTTTAAGCGTTTAGAGCAAAAATACTCTACCAAATAATTGTTTTTAAAATTGAATCCAAATGCATTTCAAGACCCTTTTTTTTGTTTTGCTTATCGCATTTTTTCTGGTTTGCAAAGCAAGATGCTATTTTAAAACCCGAAAAAAAAAAGGAAAGAAAATGCACACACACCCACATAATACCACAACACATAATGATGCGTGCATGAATGCACACACACACCCCACCACTGATCATGCACGCACTCACATACACACTTCCTAGAAATATAGTTGTAGTAGATGGTTAAAATTATACAAAAAAGTAGTTGCAGTGTAGTATAATGAAACAAGATGATAGTATAAAAACAAAGTATTTTTGGGGAACAAAAACCCTAAAAATAATAAAACAAAAAACCCCAACCAAAAATCCCAATTCCACCAAACAAAACAAGAAGTTACTGAACTCAATAATTGGTTGAAAGAAACAAGGACTTAAGCCTTTACATTTACAAAATAAAAGGGGGGGAAAAGTAAACCACTCTTTCTGCTCTGTCTTAAAAAAGTTTCCCTTAAAGTGACCCCGAAAACAGGCCACATCTCCCCCCAAAAAAACCCAACCAAACAACAACAACAACAAAACCCAAACAAACCCCCCCCCCCAAAAACAACAAAAAAAAAACCCCCAATAAATACAAAAACCCCAAACAAAAAAAAGAAATTTTAAAAATTTGTTTGCAAAAAACAAAAAACAAAATCTTTGCTGAAAAAAAAAAGATAGCTAATCAACATGATTAATCTCAAACAGGTGATTCATTAATTGAAAGCTTTTTTTTTTGGACCCTTGGGGTAAAAGTTTCCAAACCACCCACGTTAAAACGAAAATGTTCACTTAGAGATCTGAAATTGTTTTCCTTCAGTAAAACAACTTTTGAACAAGCTGCACAAAGTAAGGAATGTGTATGTATAACAAATGCACTACAATGTTTTTTGCAAATCAAACCGCCAAAGTTTAAATCTTTAAATGTCAATGGGGACACACATGTAAACTTCAAAGTAAGGGTTTTTGTTTTTTTTTTTAAAAGAATTAATTCTAATGAATAAGCAGTTTCAAAACCTTCTCCCCCCTTTGACTCAGTTTCCTTTTCCCCATCAAAAATTTTGTTTGACCCGAAAAAAACCCAAATCAAAATGTGGAGGGGGAAATTTTAAGAAGCGGGGCGAATTAATAAGTATTTTTTACAAAATTTTTCCCCCTTTTTACATATAGTAGCATTGATGGGATCTGTTCATTCACCACATCTTCTTTATCTTGACCTTTTTTTTTTTTAATTCCCCTTTATTTTAAGCAAAAATACCCTTCCCCCTAAATCCCCCCCCCCCAAAAAAAAAAAACAACAAAAAATCTGACACTGTCATTCACTTGGATCTTGCCTTTTACATCTCTTCTCCCTCCCATCTCCAGGAAAGAAACTAAAGTACCCGCCCCCACAACCATCAGAATTTAAAAACAATACAAAAACAGAAAAACACCCTACAACAGAAACAAACCTTTTCCCACTCCCCCCCAAAAAGTCCACCAAAAGGACAAGCACATCCACATCATTAACATACAAACAATACTGCCCCCCCCCCACCCCCCTCCCATCACATACACAGGTTTAAAATCGGCAAACAACAAAAAGTCTTCATAAAGTGTTTCCCCTCTTAAAAGCAAATTGGGAAGGAAATATTTGGCTTCAGCACAAACAATTGGGTAACTGGTTGATTGCATTTGGCATTATGCAAATTGGGGGGCTTCATACTAAGCCCGACAGAGACCAGAGGTATGTTAGAGACAAAAAAGTATGGCTGCAGAAGCTCAATGGCCACACCATCTCCCCAAATACTGGTTAAACATTAAAAAAGAAAAAAAGGGTTTTTTTTGGTTTACAACTCAGCCAACTGCTCAGTACATTTTCAAAATTCAAAATATTTCACAAATAAACATATCTAAGCCCTCCATTTTTAATAATGAGACTTTTGATTTTATCTCTTGGAAATTTGTATGGCTGCCTTCACGTAAGTAGAAAAAAAATGCAATATGCACAAATCATGCCCCTGTATTAAGGGGGTATGTATGTTGTGGATTTTTTGTTTAGATGTGGGATGCTGAATTAAGATTACGCATACTCTAAAGAAAAAGATGACAAAAAAAAAAGAAAATAAAAAAAGGAAGAAACTAAAAAAATAAACTTGGGGGACATAACACTAAATTCGACAAATATAAGCTTGGGCATGGTGTCTACATGAGTTTTAAAATACCTAATTATACCAGGGGGTAAGAAAACCCCCCCTAAATAAATGTAACTTTTAAAAAAATTTATTTACACAATTTTTGAAAAAAAAAAAAACCATACAAAAGACATATAAAAAAACAATACCAACAGGTGTTCAACATTTTAGTTTAAAATAAAAATTTTTTTAAAAAAGCCTGTTTATTTACGGGAAACATAACATAATACTATATCATAATCCACAGAGAAGCAAAAATTCTGATGTCTACAGTGACTTTTAAAACTGTGAGTATATTCACTGGTTCCCATCTCGAGTTTTAAAAAATTCCCGGTCGACAGAAAACTTAACATAAGGAAACAAAAGCTTTGTCATACAACCTGTTTGTTCAAACCCTTTGATGAGAAAATTTAAAACCCAAGGTCCCATGTTTAAAGAAATCTTGTGCAAATGTTAAGGCCTGTTCCACTTTTCAGAAGAGAAAGTCTATTTTGTGCCAGTGGAATGAATGACAAAACTTACAAAACTGCAAGCACCCTGGGGGCTGGGTGTAAAAATCACACAACAGTTTATTCCATTTTTCCTCAAAACAAAAGAATTTTTAATAAAAATTAAAAAAAAAACACCTTTTTTTATGTTTTGGGGGATTTGCAAAAAAACCAACAACAACAAAGCCCAACAAACAATGACAAACAACAAAAAAAAAAGCACAACCAAAACAGTTGTTTTTTTTCATTTGTAATGCATTAATCAAAGAAAAAATCAAAAGAATGGAAAACTACTCAAGATTGTTGGGATAATAGATTTGACTATATGTCCTTCACTATCTACACAAATAATTTTAAAAGGGAAAAACATGTCTTGATTTAACATTTCTAAAATTTTAAAACACAGGCAATAAAATCTACAATGGTTTAAAAAAAAAATGTCAATTTGATTCTTTGAAATGATTGAAAAAGGTAATATAGCTCCCCTAAACAACCCCTGATTTAAAAAACTTTTTGGATTTTTAAAACAAAGGAAAATCACCATATAATCTTTATAAGTGCAGCTTCAAAATTAAAAAAAAAATAAAAATCACATTTTCCCAAAAAACATGTTTATACTTAATCAAACAAAAAACAAAAAAAGGCAATATACCGCTGGTTTTTTTTAAATTTTAAAAAATGTATACTGATAAAAAAAAGCTGTGTTTATTTACAGGCTTAATTCAATAATCCATAACAAAATTAAAAAAAACAGTGTACACCAGTCATATCTTTTATTTTTAAACCTACGAAGCGGGTGAAAAATAGAAACAGAAAACCGTTTCCCTTTAACAAAAGGTGTTACAGGTTGAGTAAAGACAAGGAGGCCTTTATCTTTTTTTCTTCTTATCAGCATACTTCACCATTTTCAAGACAAGAATCAGGGGAAAAAAAAAAGAAGAGTAAAAAACACTTTACACGACTCCCTTGTTACTTATGTTTCTGCATCATGTTTTTAAATGCATTTTCAAAATAGATAAATATGTATTAACATAATCTTTTCATTTACCCCCCCCCCCCCCCCCAAACAACAAAAACAACAAAAAATCCCTCACAAAATTGGTTGGGCCAACAGTTTTTTTAAAAAAAACCACAAAGCAACTGTTTGAGCATCATTTTTTAACAAAACAGGGATAGAAGGCACTGTCCCTTAACAATGACAACTGCCTCCTAAACCATAATCCCAGTAGTTGGGCTGAAACAAAATCTAAAACAGATCTCTCTCACTGAAAAAGGTACCTCTAAAGTGATTTGTCATTAGGTTCAACCCGATGTTGAGATAGGTGTGTTCATTTGGATCAGGCCAAATGGTCGCTAACGCCCCCAGCCAATCAACACTTAGTTTTGCAAAGGTCGTTTGTGGGGACAAGTGTTTTGCCTTGTGAATGTGATTAAAGCCTAAAGGCATATACCCAACCCCTTTACTTTTAGCCCTGTCAAAACGTTTTAAATGTTTTGTGTAGAGTTCACACCGACGGTGGAATAAAACATGTGTAATGTCCGTCAAAAACCAGAAGGCTGAAAAGCTTTGTTTGTGTCCTGATTTAATTTAGCAAGTGTCAGCAGTGTGAAAATCAATACAGTCCCCCAAAAATACATCTATTATACACTACCAGTTTTTTGACCGGGCCCTTACTGGGTAGAAATTGAATACTTGTCTTATGAGATCAAAACTATTATTTTTTAAAAAAAAACACTTTCACCCGCGTTTAAATTTTTTCTACAAACACCACACGTAATCCTGTCATTGTTCATGGACATTAAAAACATACCACAAAACAACCCATCTGTAAAAGTTTTTAACTACCATGAAAATTTACAAAAAAATGGGTATGTCTCTTTTTGTTGTTTTTTTAGTAAACAGCAATCTTTTAAAAAATAAATCTATACAGCAAAATAAGTTCTGTTGTTACAAAAAACAACTCAAAAGAGGAGAAACGTTTTTTAACAGAAAAAAACTGCAGTTTCAATCCTGTATTTACATGAATAATATTAACCTATCTTTTCTAAAGTCAAACAGCTTTGTGGGAAACTGTCAGTTTTGGGGAAGACTATGGAGTTGTGCTCCGGCCCAGAGGCAAAGCCGGGGTGAGTAAGTAGGGAAAGGAAAACCCGTTACCCATGCAGCACCCCCCCCTCCATGTTGCTGGAATGGTCCTTTGGGGTTGGAATCACTGAACACAGGGTTTCCCCAGGCTCACAGAAGCCCCCAGAGTGGTCATATACACCCCCAAACCCATCCTGGGAACCCCAACTTTCCAATTTTTCCAGGGATGCTGTAAAAAAACTTTGACACCTGTGGGCTGCTGGTTTTTTATTTTGTTGTATCTGCCCCTACTGACACACAATGGCCTGCTCTTTCGAAAGGATAACAGGGTTTTAATGTGGTGTGAAAGATTTCTGTGCACATTCGCCAATGACTTGGTTTATAGTCTCTTTCCCAAATTACTTTTCAGCATTTTCAAAATAACACAATCTTAGGGCTTTCCCACATAAAAAAACCTTGAGCAAAAAAAAGGGTTTAAAATCTTTGAGCCGTGATTTTTTGTTTTGGTTTACCACAAAGTCACCCCAAAGGGACCCATGCGGGGAAAGTTTTTTGAGTAAGTTCTAAATTTTTTTTTTGGGTTTTTAAAAAAAAAAAGAGACATATCACCTCTTCCTTAACTGGCACAATATGTCCTGTAACAAAAGCTGGCACTTTTTTGCTTAGGTACTGTCATCAATCAAACCTTTCCATTAAGAATCTGCAGAAAATCATTACTAAGGCCCACTAACGTTTCTTTTTCACCCTGAATGTTTCACTGGCCATTGCTTCCAAAGTTTTGAAAAAGGCCCCCCTTTGGTATCGTGGGGAAAAAAAGGTTTTCCCCGTGAATAGATAGAAAAGCCCTAGCACCCTCGTCACATTGTTAATTCATTTCTTTAACAATGCTGTAAGTAATACTAAATGCCAAAATATAATAAATTTCATTTTAGTTTAAAAAAAAAATAAAACAACAGTTTCTAATAATCACCAAGCACAAAAAAAAACAAGATCACACTTGGGTAGTTGAACTGCATTTTTGGACGTAAAACACAAAGAATAAAAAAACCCGGGATCCCCCAAACAAAATAAAAAAAAAAAAAACGGGCACCCCCAGAGATTATGCAAAAAAAAGGGAGAGTCCCATTTTAGAACACGAAAAGGGACACAAGCTCAAACTTAACAGATAACGTGTTGTCACATGAATTAAAGGATATGTAGCAATTAGCAGAAAACAGTGTTGTCACATGAAATAAAGAACTTTGAGCTTTTAGAGATAACAGCGTTGTAAAAAATTAATTAAAAGAAACCCAGTACGATAAAAATCTATCCTATACAAAAATTTATCCTTTGCCAAAAATTTTTGATACAAACATTCATGATGGTAAAAAGGTAAAGATGTAGGCAACAATTATTATGAGAGACGTTGTCACTTTTTTTTCCTTTTTCATCCCCAAAGTCAAAAGGGCCCCCCTTAATGGTAGGTAAAACTTGCATAAGAAAAAATCTCCCCGTTGGTGAACCCAAAGCTCTAGTAAAAAAAGGGAAAAAAGAAATTCCTTTGATATTGCGAAAGTATCTGTTTTATGTTTGAATGCAAAATTGAATTAAGTTTATTTCATTTGAGGGGTACCAAAATTAACTGTTTCCATGCATGTAATTTTGTTTTGTTTGACTTGCAAAAGTAAAGCTTTGTACTTCACATATATGCTGTTATTCCAAAGTTGTCTACTCTCACTTTGTTCAATTCATCTTATAGTCAATAAAAGTTCTAAATGTATATAATCTGAAAAGTTTTTTTCTGTTAATGTAAGTTTTTTATTCACACCTTTACAAAAAAAAAAGAAACAAAAACAATTACCGTAAAAATTTTAAAACAAAAATCCACCATCCCAAAAAACCCCCCACCCCCAAGTTTTTAAACAGTCACTAATACGACAGAAAACAATTAAATATGCTGCTTTTATGAAATTATGTAGATATTGTGGTAAAAATGGGAATTCATGTTTCATTTCAAACAAAATTAAAACATTCAAAAAAAACATGAAAGCAACTCACAAAAAGGGTACAACAAACATACCCTTTTTCAGGATGAAATTCACCTTTGTTTACTCTTTGATATGTTTCTTTTCATCATTCTTTCTTTGATGTTTGATATTTCATTTACTTTGCATACAAACTAAATTTCACATGAATGCTAAAAAAAAAAAAATACAATAACCCTGTATCATGGTAATCTCGAAATTTTTTCTGTACACAAGTAAATCAATTTTAAATATATGTTTCAACGGCTGAAAATAGTCTGTTGCCTTTGTTTTTGAAAACAAAAAATAATTACTGGATGATTCTTACATGTATGAGTTTACAGCCCAACCCCTTCACAAACACGCACACCCTTTTTCTGAAAATTCACTGTTCAACAGAAAGGTGTAACCCCTGCGGGACCACTTTCCCCCATTTTAACGGAACAGGCAATCAGCAAGACGGGAATTTTGAAGTTTTTCTCCAACTTTGTATGGATAAACAGTGCAGACTGAGTCTCTTGAAACCCTTTTTTTTTTTCAACAAACATTTTTAAAGGGCACGATACTTTTTTTCCACACCTTGACAGGAGTTAGCTATGTCTTAAAAATACAAACACCGGTTTTTAGTTCTGAAAGTTTGAAAGTATAAAAAAAATTTTCCAAAAAAAGTAAAGGTGGGAAAAAGTTAATGTCGCCACCAAACATATTGCAATAATGATGTAAGGATACTTGTGAAACAATGCATAATTCTTGACCACAATTAAGAAACCAAATCCTAACGAGGCCCATTCACAACACTTTACGAAAAATCCAGTCCTTCAGTCAAACACAATCCTCATGGGACAGGCACCCCTGTTCTGGGGTAAAGTTACAAAAACACTTCATTCCCCTCACTCACAAACCAATTAGGGACAGGGAAAAACCTATTCGGAACGATGCACACAAAATTTCTCCGTCTCGATCTTTTTTTTTTTTTTGGGAATTCTTCAGAGTCTCATCCATGTTTTTATGATTGTTGCCTGCCAGAAATAAGACTGATTGTCCCCCCAGGAAGGAAATCACTTGCTATAAAAATTGGGGGACGACTTGACCATGGGACTGTTGTCTGAGGCTGCCACCGTGATGCCCTTATCTGCCTGAGGGGCGCTTTGCACTTCCCTTGGCTAGCATTCCCGTGGTTCTCAAACCCGTTGTTTGAGGCCCGCTGGAGGGGGTTTCCCTTGGTTTCTGATGTTGGAAGAGGAGGGGGAAATCTGGAGGGTGGACAACCTGAAGTGATAATGGTTGGGGAGGGGTGTGTGAGGGATCAGACTGGGTCGTTTGGCTTTCACCGGGCCCGATCAGGAAGGGAGGCAGTGATTACGGTTCCCTGTGGACGATACTGAGGTGATTCAAAATTTTCATTGGTTTAGTCCAAATTTTCCCCCTTCTCCCGGTTTATCATCGTGTGATTCATACCTGAAGAAGCTGCATTTTTCTCTTTACTCAGCTTTCCATCACCCCTGGGGAAAGGTATCTAAACTTTCTTCGGAATTCCAAAAGACAGTTTCTCTATATCTTCCACACCTCCAGGAAATACTGTGACCAAAAAATGGAGAGGGGCAGTGCCAGTTTCGACCTTGTTTTCCAAGCTTTACTTTCTGATTTGCCCTTTATTACAACAAACTGGGTTTAAATGTAGAGGCAGTGCAGACGGGACCTTCTGCCAGTTCTTTACTTTGCTTGCAGGATGCGTTTGCTTCTCTCCCCTTCCTGTTCCATATTGCCGCTGGAAGATGTAAATCTGTGGAAAAACGGGGGGCAGGGGTGGTGGGGTATTTGTGTAAACTCTGCTTCAAATTCTGTAAGATTTTTTCATCTTCAGCAACAGTCTTTTTCCCCCGTCTCTTTTCTTTTCTGGGCATAGATGCATTTTTTATTTTCGGGACAAGGGGTTGCTGCAAGTGTGAAAAACCTTTGAGCAACACAGAATAGGATTTCTTTTTTTCTTTCTGCTGGTTTGTATACAGGATCCTGCCCGGCTTGAAAACCCCTTTGGGGGGTTTCTTGGGGCAGGGGGTGAAGCTTCGTTTCCTTCTGTGTAGGGTGTGTCCCAGAGCCTTCTGGTAAAATTTTATAGGGTTTTCAGAGAAATGCCATCTGAGCCCGCTGTTTCTGAAAGGGTTGCCCAAAATTCAGCAATGATGGGTTTCATATCGAATACGTACAGAAGCAGCTCATCCTTTCCACGCTTGGCGGTTTTTCAGGCCTCTCCGCACTGGAAGGATGTCTATTCAAATTCTTCCAAATCAGTGCTGGACCCAGAGGGGTTTTTCAATTGAAACGTGCCCAAGGAGGGAGTAATGGGGCATGTCACTGAGAGAACCCGCCTGAGGGGATTTGGGAATGGTGATAGGCTCATAGGCAAATATCCCGGCCAGTTTGGGATCCCTTTGGCCCTTTTCCCTGGAAACAAAAGCATTCACAAAAAAATTTGGAAACTCGGAATTTCTCCCCGTTATTGAATTGTATTATTTTGTACTGTATTTTGCATTGTGAAAAACACTTCGAATACCTCGTAAGATATCAAGTTGCCTTCCAAGAGAAGCACTTTACACCCGTGCAAAACCACCCGATTTTTTCCCCTATTGGGGGAGGATTTCCGTTTACAAAAAAAAGTGGCTTTTTTCCTTTTCGAAATTGTTTGGGACAGGCAGGTTTCATAAAAACAAACCTTGTGTCAGTTTTCATAAAGGGGTGGGTTTTTGCCGTGGGATACTCTAATTTTACACCACTTGGCCAGAAATTGCATGGGCAAATGCTTCACCAGTGGCCAATCAATGCACTGATGAAACCGTAAATGGATGCTGGGTGTCTTCATGTTGTTTTTTAAACCTACCCATACCTGCCCACCCTTTCTGTAAACCTATGAGCGGGTCAATTGATTTGTTTTTATAGCAGGCCTTGGTTGTGACGTGAAGTCACTGGGAAAAAAGCAATAAATTGTCTTGGGCAAGTGGAAACCCGGTGGAGCCCCTCCCTCTCCTTGCTAAAAATGCATGTGGGTACATTCACAATCCATTCACCAACCTTTCTTTTAGCCCTTTTCTATAAATACGGAAAGTTTTTTTTAGCATTGTGCAAAAGAAAATTTAAAAAATTTGGGAACCAGAAACTCAACTAAAGGTCTTTATTCCAAAAGACTTGTAAGATAAGGGAGTCAGAAGCAGTGCTAAAATCCCGGAAAAATCTCTTAGTGGAAAGCTCAGTGAGATTCTTATCCCTGAAGTCAGAATGCAGTTCCTTATTTGTGGGTAAAAAAAAAAGTTGCTACACAAAATCTCATATTGGGAAACCTCAGAGTTTGCCAAGGCCAAAAAGGGGGAAAGAGAGAAGAGGGGAGAGAGGGGGGAGAGAAGGAGAGAGAGAGAGAAGGGGGAGAGGAAGGAGAGGAGGAAGAAAAAGGGGAGAAACTGAATTTTAGAAGGAAGGGGGGCAGACCGAAAAACGCCCCCGAAAAACAGGGCAGTTTAAAGACCCCCCTGACAGGACAGAGATAAAAGCAGAGACAGAGGCAGAAGCAAGAGAGACAGGGGGAAGAGAAAGATGAGATTCAAAACCCCTCCTTTTACTTTTGTCAGACCACAGAGTTGATGCTCTCCCCCTACGCTATCCCCCTATTTTTACAGTCTTCTTCAAAAAACCATGAACAACAATGAGGATCTTTTAGCAAAAAACTCAAACACAGAGCCTTTTTATGCGAAAAGAACAAAAGGTTTTTTGTAGCTGTGATGCAAAAAATTTAACCCTTTAAACAATAAAAAGGGGGAAAAGTAAAGAAAATCCTAAACTAAGCGGTTGTAGGGGAGGAGGCATCAGAGACCTCGCTTCTTGGGCCAGCATATTTTAGGGGCGCGCCACCTCCTCTCCCTCATGTTTACCTTTACCCCCTAAAGGACCGGGGACCCATTTCAGTGGGTGAAAAATGGGGGGACTTTTATGAAGCCAAGCATGCAAACGTCACCCCAAAAAATAAAA
Source organism: Stramonita haemastoma (assembly GCA_030674155.1). Taxonomy (NCBI): domain Eukaryota; kingdom Metazoa; phylum Mollusca; class Gastropoda; order Neogastropoda; family Muricidae; genus Stramonita; species Stramonita haemastoma. Next base: position 13,473 of record JASPKP010006837.1, read on the forward strand.
AAAAAAATTAAAAATTAAAAAACACACACAAGAACAGCACACACACCACAACACACCACGTGCTAAAAAAGTAAAATCACATTTTAAATTTTCCCTTTGCAGCAGCCCCCAACCCTTTCTTTTTTAAAAAAAAATTTTTTTCCCCCTTTTGGGAAAAGGGGGGGCCCCCCCAAAAAA
>JASPKP010006838.1:0-13649 GCA_030674155.1 Stramonita haemastoma
TTTCTTATTAACACATCGCTGTCAGATCAATGCTGGCTTCACACCACACCAACCACACCACATCACACCACATCACACCACACCACATACAAACACCGCTGTACCGCTGGGTCTGTGGCCTGCTGTGTGTGCTGCGGTACAGAGCCTGTGGCCCATTCACAGACCCTGTCCATTTCAGGGTTGGCCCAATGGACGGGAACTCTCCCCTCTCTCTCTCTCTCCCCTCTCTCCTACTCTCTCTCTCCTCTCTCGTCTTCTCTCTCATCTCTCTCTCTCTCTCTCTCTCTCCTCTCTCTCTCCCCTCTCTCTTCTCTCCCCTCTCTTGATTTGTTTGTTTGTTATTTTAGTATTATTCTTATTCTTTTGCGCCAGCATCCATATTAGGGTTGGCTGGTTAATTTAATCCTCTTCGCTGCCTGCAATTTGTTGGGTTTGGGTTGGTTTTTCAGTGGGGTTGGGAAAATCAGTTGGGTTGCCAATTGGGTTGGGATGTCAGTTGGGTTGGGATGTCATTGGATTGGTTGGGATGTAAATTTTGGGTTGGGTTTTAGAATGTCAATTGGGTTTGGATGTCATTTGGTGGAATGTCAATTGGGTGAGGGGTCATTTTAGATGTCAGGGGGGTTGGGATGTCAATTGGGATGTCAATTGGGATGTCAAATGTTTTTGGGATGCCAATTTGGATGTCATATTTGGATTGATATCACTTAGGTTGGGTATCACTTGGGTTGAACGGATTGTTTTGTTTTAAACAAATCGTTTTTTTTAATAGTATCGTCAGTATTTAAACGACACAACGGGGTGGGGGGGGGGGTGCGTTTCGTTGGTTGCATGATATCGGGATGGGTTAGGAAAAGCTTATTATTTTTTTTTGTTAAGTATCATATTCTATTGCATTGGATTGCATTGCATCATACGGCATTGCACCATGCATCACACGGCAATGCATTGCACGGCACTGTTTTGGGATAGCATTTTTATAGTGAAACGTTCTCCTTTTGTTCCAAACTTTGTTCGCTTCGATCTTTTTTTTCTTTTTTCTTTTTTTCTTTTTGATAAATCGGGTGAAATTGGAATGGCTCCTTTCCCTATGGAGAGCTCTGTTGCTGAAGCCGAGTTGTGCCCCCTGCCTGCTGCCTGATGCAGTTTTAAAAGCAGTTAGGTTCCTGCCCCAAATAAAAAGGGGTCACGTCATGGTCCCTTTAAAAACGCGCTGCAAAGTGCTTTGCGTGGCGCCCCGACTTTTAAAAAAGGGGACCTTGCTGGTGTCCTTTTTTGTATTCTATATCTTTTTCTTTATTTTCCTTTTTCTTCATTTCCCAGTACAGTTTGTTAGTTAAACAAAGAGAGAGATAGAAGAAGAGGATATTATGTAAGTTTTTCATATTTCAGATGGTATTAGTTTGGTCGTGATGAACAAGAATGCGAAAATACGACTGACTTCTTTTTTTTTTTTTGAAAAAAACATGTTAACAATTAAAGAAGAAATAAGAAAAAAAAGTATTGATCAAACATGAGGGATAAAAACAACTGCAGGTAATCACTTACAACTTCTGATTCATTTAAAAAAAATAAGATTTATCAAAAGATGGAATTTTTTAAGCCTTAACAACAGTGTCTTTCAATGACAGTATTTTTGAGTCAGGACTATGCCTTTATCTGATCTGACTCGAGTTTTGGCTCCCGGGTGAGCCTTCGTCAGAAAGAACAACCAAAAAAAGAAAGGAAGGAAGTTCTGGTCTAGTTCTGTCGCGACAAAAGTCTATTTCAACTCCTGTGACACAGTAAACCAGATTCAAGCATTTTAAGATATTTTTTCCCAGAAAATGCACTCAAGCTTACTGTGAAGGGAAAGGGGAAAATAAGGTAAGGTGTTCCATAAGCTATGTGGTTGTAGGGAAGTGAGGCATCAGAGATCTCAGCTTTTCCTGGGGCCGCATATTGAGGGCGGCGCCTATCTCCTCTCCCCGCTGCTTTTCCCTTTCCCGACCCGAAAAGGCAGGAAATCCATTTACAGCGGATGAACCGGGAGACTGGCCCAAAAACCAAGGGCGCACAAACGGTCACCCTTTCCAAACTTGGAAACCCCGGCGCGATGCTGCTTAGTTTTTGGTTTGGGGAAAAAGCGAGTTTTCCCCTGACCCTGAGCAACCCCCGCCCCCTCTAACAGATGGCGTAACTTTTTATTTTTACCCCCACTCTGTGGTTTTTTAAAAAACGCGTACCACCCCAACCACCCACTTGCATCTGGGATGCTGGGTTGCTTCAGACAGAAAACCACTGTTTATTTAACATTTTGACCTCCCCGGGATTTAGTCTTTTGTTGCTTTCGTTTTTTGTTTTTTATTGTTTTGACTTTGGGAAAAAACTTTGGCTAAAACGAAAAACGTTTCGGAAACGCTTGTCCCCTTTGGCGCAAGTGGGGAACACAAATTGACTTTAAAACAAGAAATAATGTTGCCCCAAAATTTTCTCCTATCTGCAAATCAAATAAAGCAAAAAAAAAATTAATTTTGAATTAAGAAGGGCTCCCCAATTTTTTTAGAGCCATGGGTCAAAAACAGTTTTAAATTCTAGGGAATGTTGTACTTGAATCAAAAACCGCAAGTGCAAAACAAAAAAAAATTATGTTATGGCAAAGATTTTTGTGTTTTGAGCCCTTTTCCTTTTTCAAGTTCAAAACGTTTTTTCAGTCTCTCGTCCCCCGAGTTTTATAAAAAGGGTTTTTTACAGTCTGCGGGCTAAGAAATTTTCCCGTATAAAACCCATAGTAGTTTAGAAAAAAAAGGGAAACGGGCCCTTTAATTTTTAATTTTTTCTTTAAAATTAAAACCCTTATCAGTAAAACAATGAAAAACCCTTAAATCAGGCGTGTTTGGGGTGTGTGTGGTGTTTTGAGTGGGGTTTTGTGTGTGTGTGTGTGTGGGGTGTTTGGGGGGTTGCGGGGTGTTAAAACATTTTTTTATGTTTAAAATTGATGTGTACGAATAGGAAAGAATTACAAGCGCTTTCATTTGTTTTCACAAGTATTTTATTCCAAGTAAAAAAACATTTGGGACCAAATCCTTGAAAACAAAGAAAGCACTTTTTCCCCAAATAACGCTAAACCCAAAATCCTTACTATAAATATCACCCTTCTTATAAATTATTACTAATCTTTTTATCTTAACCCCAAACCTCCTTCCCCCCTTCCACTAAATTTCTGTATAACTTATGCTCTCGCCACTTTAAAAAAATTTGCACAAAAATTGTGAAACCCTTCGGGGTTTTAGGAAACAAGCAAGTTTATTTTCCCCGTCAAAAAAGTGACAGTAAACCGAAAAAACCCCTAAAGTGTGGGGTTAAAAACAAAACCGGGAACATTTGGCAAGGAAAGGGAAAGGGCCCGGGGGCCCAAGGCAAAATTCTTTTTTTTTCGAGGATAATAAAATAACAACCGTTTTCTTTTTTAAAATCAATTCCCCCCCTTTTTTCAGGGATAAAATCAAGATAAAAAAAAACCCTCTAACTAAACAACAACATAGTGGTTTCCAAAATACCAAAACAAAAAAGCCCCCCATTAGCAAACAACAACAAAAAAAATAAGGACAAAAAAGACAAAAATTTAGGGGAAATTTTAAAATGAAACTAAATTCAAAAAATGAAAAATTAAAAAAATTTCAATGATGACTGAAACTTTTTTTATAAAACACAAATTTAAATAAAGCCCAAACCCAAGATAACCCCGAAGGGAGGTAAACAACTGAAAACTTTCAATCACCACCTTCAATCAACAAGCACCCAATATGATCAAAACTTTTTGATAAGGGGGGAAAAGAACTTTTTTTTTTCACAAAAATCCTAAATGGTGAGGAGAGGGAGGGGAGAAGTACTACCAATAACAATGAAAACCCTTAAAAAAAACCCCCTTTAACACAGAAGAAAAGAGAGTTTGGGTTAGAATGTTTCCCAGCGTCTAACCACGCTCGTTGAACGGGCGTGACCGCCAAAAAACCTTCGTGTTCTTTGGCGGGAAAGGGGGCACGCGGTGTCCCCCTGACCGGGCCCCATCGATCACGGGAGCGGAGGGAAAAGATTTTTAATTGGCTGGGCGACTTTTTTGTCACCGCGTGTTTATTTTTTGGGTTTTCCTAGGCTGGAGGGGGGTTTGGGGTTTTTTCTTTTTGGGGGGGTTTTTTTGGGGGGGTTGGGGGGGGGGGGGGGGGGGGGGGTTTGGTTGTTGTTTTTTTTTTTTTTTAAATTTTTTGGGGTTTTTTTTCGGGTTTGGTGGGGGGGGGTTCATACAATATTATTCCGCTGTATCAGCTTTTTATCATAGTGGTAGAAAAATTGTAATGTGTTTTTGTTCCCAACGGGTTTTCGTTCCCCAGTCCCCATGTTGGGGGGGGGGGGGGGGGTTTGTTTCCAAAATTTAAGTATAGCACCACGAATTAAGTGATTTTTTTAGTAATCCTTTGTGTGTGTGGTTGGGGGGGGGGTTGTTTGTGTTTATTTTGTGTGTTGGTTGTGTTTGTGTGTGTGTGTGTGTGTGTGTGTGTGGTGTGTGTGTGTGTAATTTTTTTTGGTGTTTAAAAATGTGCGCTTATAAATATAAAAAATTTATATTTTTTTATAATTTTAAACATGAAAAAAAAAAATTTTAAAAAAAAAAAAACTTGCAACTTCAATCTTTTTCTAAGTATTATTGGCAAAATATTGTGGTTTATTTTACAGGGGGGTTTTGGGGTGTTCTTGGTGGTTTGCAACGGGTTTTCCCAGAAACCCATTGGGGTTTTTTTTTTTCCTAAATAAATTTATAGCACCACGAATTAAAATTTTTTTTAATCCTTTTCTTTTGTAACCCCTTTTGACGGGGGGGGGAGGAATGTGTAAAAATTGAAAAGGGCCCTTGTGTGGCTTTCCCCACAGTAACATTTTTTCAAATTTCAAAAGTTTTTTTGACATGAGTTTTGTAAAAAAATTTTTTTTTTTAAAATAACACGAAAAACAAAAGAAAAACACAAAAGGGCCGCAACTTCTAAACGTTTCTCTTTACTTGCTGTTTTACACTAAAAAAATTTGGGAAATCAAAAAAACCTTTGTCCGCAACCCAAATTTCGACCATGGTATTTTTTTTAACCTCTGGGGCCAAAAAATTGGCCTTCATTTTGCAAAAAAAAAAAAACGGCAAAAAATGTTTTTAAAAAGGCCTCTTTTCTTCTGAGGGGAAAAAAATTAGCTAGGGGGCGAACCCTGCTTGGGTAAACCCAAAATCCTTGGCACGGGGAGAGAGACAGACAGGGGACAGACTCCAACAGACAGACAGACAGCCCAAAGACAGAACAACAGACAGGGAAAGATAAAGAAAGAGAGAGAGAGAGAGAGAGAGAGAGAAGGAGAGAGAGAGAGGGGAGAGAAGAGAGAGAGAGAAAAGAGAGAAGAAATTTTTTAAATTTTTTTTTTATTCTTTTATATCGAGGATAACAGAATAAGCAATCATGTGTTTTTTTTTTTTTCACCCGGCCCCCCGTGTGTATCCCAGTTTGTAAATATTGTAAATTTTGTTCCCACCGGCACAAAAACCTTTCCCCTGCTCTTACGAAAAGGGGAACGGGAAATTTTGAGAGAGAGAGAAAAGACAAGAAAACAAAAAGGGGAGAGAGAGAGAGAGACAGAGACAGAACAGAGACAGAGACAAGACAGAGAGAGAAAGAGAACTAAATTTAAAAATAAAATTTTATCAAGGATGGTTAGGGCATAAGAAAACATACTTTTCTGGACAGAGAAACACAGAGAGAGACACATACAGAAAAGTAAATACAGACAAACCAGAAAAATGAACACAAACAGAGAGACAACAGAGATTTTGAACCCTAAACCACTGTGGTGATCTACCATAAACCTGGGTTTCTATCGATTCCAGCTGAAAATTTTTTTTACTCCCCCTGCCAAACCATAGGGGTAACGAAAACCCAGGGGGGGACTCAAACGATTCCCGGGAAAAAGGGGGGAGGAGGAGGGGGAAAGAGGAGGAGGAGGGGGGAGGGGGGAGGGGGAAAGGGGGCAGTTTATGGTGAACCCCTTCCCTTGTTGATGGTGGGCCGGGCATTTTTTTGGAATTTTTTAAAACACCCAAACAAAACTGCCTGTTTTGGGAATGCCCTTTCATGATATTGGGCCCACATTTCTTTTTTTTGTCAATTTTGCAGCAGCAGCAGTATTAGCAGAGCAGCAGCAGGAGTAGTATAAAGTAGTATTTGGGTAGTATTAGAAGAAGTAGTAGTATATTAGTAGTAGAAAGGGTAGTATAGTATATATATTAGAAGTGTAGTAGTAGAAGTATAGTATAGTAGAAGAACAGAAAAAGAAGAAAAGAAGAAAAAAAGAAGAAGAAGAAGAAGAAGAAGTAGCCGTAGCATAGCAGCACCCGCAGCAACAGCAGTAAGTAGCAGAAAGCAGAATTTAAAGTAGTAGTGGGTATTATAGTATTATTTAGTAGTAGTAAAAGTAGTGGGAGTGAAAGTAGTAGTAAAGCAGAAAGAAGAGTATTAGTAGAAGTATTAGTAGTAGTTAGTAATTTGTATAGTAGAAAAGTAGTAGTAGTAGTATTTTAGTAGTATCACATCAGCGGGGCCACGGTTGTTTTTTCACTCTTTTTGTTGTTATCCATTTTCAATGGGAAGACCATAAAATAGAAAGAAAAATCCCTCACAGTCGTCCCAAAGTACATTTTTTTTTTAAAGTTTTTTTTTTTTTAAAAACTTTTTAAAATACCTCCCCTGTTATAAAAGATTTTTTTTTTGGGTTATAGCTTTTTTGCCCCTTGGTTTGTTAGGGGGTCAAAAAAATAAAAATTGTAAAAAAAAATTTCCAAACCCCAAGTTAGAACGAAGTTTGGGGCCCACAAAAATTACTGTTATACATACAAAATTTTTTTTTTAAAACAGAAAAAGGAAGAAACTGAGGTAGGGAGAAAAAAGGGGGTAACTTTTGTTATTTTTTTGGTTTAAGTTCTGTTTTTTATCCGTTTCTTTTTAAATTTAAAAAACCCAACTTTCCCATTTTTTAATGATTTTTTTCACTTTATCCCGGGTTAGGTTCTTGCAAAAATTTGAAAGAAAAAATTTCACCCGTAAAGAGATAATTTTTTCCCAAATTAAAATAAACTGAATTTTAAAAAGAAATTTTTTTTAAATTTTTATTTAGAAACCCTCCCTCCACAGTAAAATGTATTAAAATTCAAAAATGGGGTCAAAAGTTGGGTGTGGTTTTTTTACCTTTTTTTTTCAACAAAAAATGTCCATAATTTTTTTTTTTAAAAATTTTTTTATTCCTTTTTATTATCTTTTTTGTTTTTTGGTTGGTTTTAAATTTTTTGGGGGTATTTTTTGGGGTTTTTTTTCATTGGGTTTTTGGGGGTTTTTTTTTTTGTTGTTTTTGTTTTTCTTTTTTTTGGAGTGTGTGTGGGGGGGGGGGGGTTTTCAAGTTTTTTTTTTTTTTTTTCTTTTGGTTTTTAGTTTTGGATTTTTTTTTAGGGGGTTTTAAAAGTTCAACCCCTTTACTTGGTTTTATTTTTTTTGACCACCGCACCTTTTAATTTTTGAATTCCGGGCCAGTTTTTTTTCCCCTCTGTATTTTTTTTCCCCCCCCCTGTGTTCAAAGGTAGTATCTATAGTTTTTTTTTGTTTTTAAGGGGTTTGAAAACTGATAACACCAAAATACTTTTTGTTCTTGTTGAAAATCTTCCCATCCCCCTTTAAAAAAGAAGGGTGTTTTTCCCTAAAGGGGAAATTAAAATTTTAAAAATGAATCTGTGGGAAAAAATTTCCCGCAAAAATTTTTTGTGATATATTGAAATTTTAATTTTTTTAATTTTAATTTGGGTTTTTTGTTTTTTTGTTTTATTTTTTTTTTGTTTTGTTTTTTACTTAAATATACTTTAAGATTATTTTTTGAATTTAAAAACTCCCCAGTTCCCCCTTCCCCAAGTCTTATGGGGTTTTGGGTTTTTAAAAAAATATATTAAAAAATTTTAAAAGTTTTTTTTTGGTTTTGTTTAAAATGCTGGGATACATTTATTTTTGAAAAAAACGTGGTTACTTTTTATAGAGGTTTTTCAAACCCTTAATATTAAATTTTCTATATATCTATATCTATACTATCTAATCTACAAAGTATCAAACTATCTTTTGTATCCCATCCTTTTAAAGGTAAATATTATAAAATATAAAAATTTATATAAAAATATATATAAATATAAAATAATATAAAAAAATAGGCAGCTTTGAAAATTATCCCGTTTTTATTTACCATTTGGCGGGCCTTTAAGAAAAACAAAGCTTTTTTTTTAGCAAAAAAACCCGTAACAAAAAACAATATAAAGAAAACTCGTGCTTCAAAGTTTTCGAAAAGCCCTTTTATTTTTTTCTATTAAAAAATGTTTTTTTTTTCTCTAAACTTTGTATGGTTTTTTTTTTTATTTTTCCCTTTGGGTTTGGGCCTTTTTTTCATGTTCTTAAATTTTTGTTTTTGTTGTATGGAAAGGGGGGGGGCATTTTATGTTTATGTTTGTTTTTTGTTGTTTTTTTATTTTCTTGTCGGGGCATTTTTCTTGTGTTTTGGGTTTTTTTTTTATTTCGACCTAATCTGATTTTTTTAAACCCCGCAAACTTGACAAATTTTTTAAGTTTAGGAAACTGGTTTTGGGGAGTTTGTTTTGCGTTGTGTGTGAAATTTTTGTGTGTGTGAATGTTTTGTGTGTGTGTGTGTGGTGGGGTGTGTTTGGTGTGTGTTGTGGGTGTGTGTTGTGGGGGGTGTGTTGTGATTTGTTGTATGTTTTGTTTTTTGCGGGGTGCGTGCAAAGTCTTTTTGTGTTTTGGGGTTTTTTGGGGGGGTTTTGTTGTGTATTGTGGGGGTGTGTGCGTGCGCGCGGGGCATATGGGTGATTAAGTGTGTCTATGCCCTGTTTTGGGTGCACCGCGTGCCTGCAAGTGTGTGTGTGTGGGGTCTTTCTTTGAGTTTCCATTTTTTCCCGTCTGTGTGTCCGTGTTTTCATTTTGTCTTTCCGGGTTTCCTGTGTTTTTGGGGGACGTGGGGTGAAACTGTTCCAGCTTGCCTGGGGAAGACAGTTTTAACAGTGGGGACAGGTAACAGTTTTGACAGGGGGACAGCGGAAAAGCTGACAGGGGTGACAGTGTTTACCAAATTTTCAATGTGTGCCCCTCTCTGATTTGGGTTCACTCCATCCCCTTTAGCCTGGGTTTTCCTTTTCCCCCCCCCCCTCTCCTGTCTCCCTGTATCTCTCTGTACTCTCTGTACCCCTCTGATCTCTGTCCCCTGTCCTGTCTCCTCTTTTTTTTCTCTCTTTTCCCTCTCCCCCTCTCTCTCTCGTTTTGTTCTTTCTCCACAGAGAGTGATCAGCCCTTCAGAGAAAGAGAAGAGGGGTGTGTAAAAAACAGAAGAGAAAAAAGAAGAGAGGAGGGAAAGAGAAAAAACTGGGCAGGAGAAGAGAGAAAAGAGAGAGAAAAGAGGGGAAAAGAGAAGAGAGGGGAGAAGAAGAGAAGGGGAGAATAATGAAATTTAATGAATGAATGAATGAATGAAAAGAATGAATGAAAGATCATGTGAAGAGTTTTCTGTCCCATCTATCCCACCCATCATCTACCTATCTAACAAAAACCCTATCATCTATCTATATACATTTTACTCTATTATAGATAGATAAAATAAAAAAATAGAAAGAAAAACAGAAAGAAAAGACAGACGACAGACAACCAACAGACAGACAGACAGGGGACAGACAGACAGATAACAATAGATAGATAGATAATAGAAATGATAGGAAAAGATAGATAATAGAAAGATGTAGATAGATGAATTTGAAAAAGATAGATGGTCGGCCCATTGGGGTTTCTCTAAAAAGCCTTTCTGTCCATGTCTGACAAAATAGCATCTGAAATTTATCCATTAATTCATCATCAACTGGGCCCCAAAACCCTTTCTGTTTTGATCAAAAAATCAAAAAATTTTTGGGCTATTTGAAACAATCTTACATCCCTTAAAAACTGATTCTATCTCTCGTCAAAAATTTTTGCCCGTCATCTACCAGTCTTCTCTGTTAAAGTATACTTATAAAAATTTTAAACCCCAAATTTTTCTTCCGTCTGCCTCTCTGTCCATTTGCCCCTCCCGGGGCTCCCCTGTTTTTAGGGTTTATTCAATTTAAATTTAATTTTTTTGTAAATATTTTTTCTCATTCCTTTATTTTTTCATTCCCTTCTTTTAAATTTAAAATTTAAAAAATTATTCACACAATGATCTACCTTACAAAAAGCAAACAAAAATTTAACCCTGTGCGCAAAAAGTTCTGCGTCGTTCGCAAAACGGGGCCTCGGGTTTAAAAAGTCTCAACCCCAAGGACCTTGGGAAAGGGGCTAAACCCTTTTCTGTCTGCTGTCAGTATGTCCCGTCGTCGAATGTCCCGTCTTTTCTTTCTATCTGTCTTTTCCGTCTGTCTGTCCCGGTTTTCCCCGCTCCTCCCAAATTTAAACAATCAATATCCAACTGGCAACAAGTTTAAAACCCCCCGACAAAGCCCCGTATAAAAGGGGAAAAAATAATTTTATTTTTTTTTCCAATTTCCCCTTTTCCTGGAGACAGGGCCCAAAACGAAAAAAAAAACTATAAATGAAAAAGTACAAACCTGTCTTCGGTCTGTTTGTTTTGCTGTTTTTGTCTGTCCCGTCTGTCTGTCTGTCTGTTTTAATTTTTATCTGACTTGTGTTTTGTGTGTGTGGGGTGTTTGTGTGTGTGTTTTGTGTGTGTGTGTGTGGGGTGTGTGGGGGTGTGTGTGTGTGGGGTTTTCTCTGTCTCTGTCTCTGGGCTGTCAGTCCTGTCTCTCTGTGGTTTGTTTGTGTTGGGGGGAACCCCTGTCCTGTCTGTCTGTTGTCTGTCCCGTCCCTTTTGTCTGTCTTCCCCGCGGCTTTTCTTCCTTCCTCTCTCTCTCTCTCCCCCTTCATCCCCTCATCCTCCCCCTTCCCCCTCTCTCTCCCCTCCCCCCTCGTTCCCCCCCCTCCATCGTTTTTCCCCTCCCCCTCCTCTCCCCCTCTCCCCATCTCTCTTCCCCTTTCCCGTCTGTCTGTCTGTCCTTCTCTCTGCATATTTCTTTGTTTATACAGAATTTGAAAGATTTGTGTACTCTACAAAATTCAGCGCAAATAAATCCCATATAATTTTTATTATTAATTTTTATTTTTTATTATTATTAAATTTTTATTTAAAATTATTATTATAGGGTTTGATAGACGACAAACAGACAGAAAAACAACAAAAGACAACAGAAAGACAATAGATAGATAATAAATTTGAAAAATAGATAGATAGATAATAAATAAATAGATAAAAGATAGATAGATAGTAGGGAAAAGGGAAAAAAATAGATAGATAGATAGATAATAGAAAAGATAGATAGAAAAGAAAGATAAGGGTTTGATAGATAGATAGATAAAATAGATTTGATAGATAAAACCCCTCTCTCTCTCCTTTTTTCTCTCTCTCTCTCAAACACACACACCCCAAACAACCCCGCGCGCGCGCGGGCCCCGCACGCACGCACGCACGCACGCACCACACACCCCAAACTATTTTTTACCCTACCCGCTCAACGCAGTGTAAAAGGGAGTCTTTTTGCACTAAACTTTTTCCCCCCCCCAAAACGATGGTGCAAAAACACCCAAAAAAATAAAAAAACTGGGAGTGACAGCACAACAATTAGGGGAAAACTGCAAATTTTTTTTCCACAAAAAGCGTTCAAACCATAATAAACAGACAGCCAAAAAAAAAAACAACAACAACAGCAAAAAAAAAGATTTTAGAAAAATGCATATTTAAACCAATCGCATTTCCCCTGACCCTTTTTTTCTGCATGCTTTTTTTTTAAAACCTTGACCACTTTCAAGCATTAGGGTAAAGCACCAAGCATATATAAAACACGCGCGTGCGTTTCGCGGCCCCCCCGCGCCCCAACAATAAAACCCCACATAAAACACACCAAAGCCCCCGCACAAAACCCCCAAACACACAGGGGACGCACATACACAAAAAACCCACAACACCGCGGCAAAATCTCTTCCCAAAACCCCCTCTCCTTTCTCTCCTCTCTCTCCCCCTTCCCAAATCCCTCTCTCTCTCTCTCTCCATCCCCTCTCTCTCCTCTCTCTCTCTCTCTCTCTTCACAACACACACACACACCACACACACACACAAAACACACCCCACACACCCACACACCACACACCCACAACCACACACCCACACAAAACCCCACAACCCAAATTTTATTACCAAAAAAATTGCGAAAAGACCCATATCTTTTAGGGTTTTTTCCCCAAAAAAAACCCTTTAAAAAATAAACACCGAGAGAGATGGGGGGGGGGGGGGAAAGGGGAAAAAGAAAAAGAAAATGGGGACGGAAAGGGAGAGAAGGGGGGGAAAGAGAAGAAAAGGGGGAATACAGTCACAGAGAGGAGAAGAGAGAGAGAGGAAAAGAGAGAGAAAAGAGAAAAGAGAGGAGAGAAGAGAGAGAGAAAGAGAGAGGGGATAGAGAGAGGAGAGAGAAAAAAAATGACAGGGGAAAACAGGCCCCCCCCCCCCCCCCCTTTTCGCCCCCCCCCCCTAACCCCTAAACTTCTTTTCCTTTTCCCCCTACCCTTCCCCCTTTTACCCTCTTTGTGGGTTTTTTTTGGGTTTCCCCCCCTCCCCAAAATTTTTCCCTTTTCCCCTCCCCCCCCCCCCCCCCACCCCACACCCTCCCCCCCTCCCCCTCACCCCAAACCCCCAAAAAAAAAAAACATTTTAAACGTTTTTACCGCTCGCTCCCTATAGAAGAATTTGAGATATTTTAATTTTAAGAGGGGAAAATTGATATAGCAAAGAGAATAGAGAATAAATATATTTAAAATATAATATATTCGATTTTTAAAAATTACCCCTTCCCCTCTCTCACTCTAAACCCCCCAACCCAAAATCAAAGGGGAAAAAATATAAAATAAATTATATACTTTTAAGATATAAAATATATATAGATAAAATATAGAAAATAATATATATAAAATATTAGAAAAATTTTTTTTATTGGTTTCAATATTTTATATAAAACAAGAGATTTTAATTAAAAATATTAAATTTTTTTTCACCCTACTATTACCTAAAATACCTTCATTATGAAAAAAAACATAAAAATTTTTTTAGGGTTTTGGTTTATGATAACCCCGAAAAGTCCCCCCCCCCCAATGTTTTGTTTCCTTTTATTTAGTTTTTTCCTTAATTTTAAAAAACCCCCCCAAAAAAAAACCCCCCAAAACCCAAAAAACCAAAAAAACCAAATAAAAAGCCCCCCAAAGGGGGGAAAAAAAAAAGGGGAAAAAAAAAAGGAAAATTCTTTTAAGGGGAGTGGGTTTGGAGGGCCAGCCCCCTTGGGTTACTTTCGTTTTTCCCCTTTTTTAAAGGGTTTTTTTGGAACCCTGGGTTTTTTTTTTTCCCTTTTTCCCCCTTTTTTTTGGTTTTTCCCTTAATTCTCTGTTTTCCCTTCCCCCTTCTCTACCCCCGTTTTGTCCCTCTCTCCTCTCCCTCTCTCCTCCTCCTCCCCGGCCCCAACCCCTCCCTCTTCCCCC
>JASPKP010006839.1:10000-13647 GCA_030674155.1 Stramonita haemastoma
CAGACAGACAGACGGAGAGACAGAGACAGAGAGAACATTCGATATATGTATGAGTTCGTGTGTCTCTGTGTGTGAACCTGTGTATGCGCAAACGCTGATTCGCGAGTTTTGAATACATGTACAGATACTTAGACTTGTCTGATGAGAGTACCAATGCCCGTTACCAGCAAGTACTGCCTACAGAGGCCTGCATATTGCATATATACATGCGGGTGTGGGTGTGTAAGCCTCTTTTCTCCATGTTCTTCTTTCTCTCTTCCTGCCTGTAACTCTTCTCCGTAATCACTTTCTTTTGCTACATACTAACGACCTCTCTCTCTCTCCTCTCTCTCTCTCTCTCTCCTCTCTCTCTCCTCCTCTCTCTCTCTCTCTCTCTCTCTCTCTCTCTCTCCTCTCTCTCTCTCTCTCTCTCTCACTCCTCTCTCTCACTCTCTCTTCTCCTCATCTCTCTCTCTCATCTCTCTCTCTCTCTCCCTCTCTCTCCTCTCTCTCTCCTCCCCACCCTCTCTCTCTGTCAGTCCCCCACACAAATACCTACGGTCACTTTTTAGTCTATGAATATTGATGACAGTCACCAAGAATACTTTTTTTCTTTTCTCGTTCAGAGGATAATATCTTAGCAGTTGCAGAGGACGTGGTTACTGAACTAATCTTCCAGGCCCCAAAAACTCTGTTTCTGTACGGAGGTTGACCTGGTTGATGTAACAGAAAGCAGGAAATGAGGGAGAGGGTGGCGCCACTACACTGTTCCTGCATTATACCCACAAATTCATGTCCTGCTATTGATTTGTTTTTTTTTGGGGGGGTGGTGGTGGTGACTTCTTCAATCACGTCTAGGATCTAGAGCGTTAGAGATGGTGATGATTGGGTTTGGTGTGGGGGGGGGGGGGCAGGGGGTAACGACAAGAAAGAAGAAAAAGAGGAGGAGGAGGAGGAGGAGGAGGAGGAGGAGGAGGAGGAGGGAGGGAGGAGGAGGAGGAGAGGATGGTGGTGGTGGTGGTGGTGGTGGTGGTGGTAGTGGTAATAGTAGTAGTAGTAGTAGTAGTAGTAGTAGTAGTAGTAGTAGTAGTAGTAGTAGTAGTAGTAGTAGTAGTAGTAGTAGTAGCAGCAGCAGCAACAACAGAAACAGCGACAACAGTAGCAGCAGCAGCAATGACAGTGGCGGCAACAGCGACAACGATGAAGACGATAAGTGACGAGGATGAAGACGATAGGTGACGAGGATGAAGACGACAACAGACAGAAGACATGCAAACAGGCTGACAGCCAGACAGACAGACAGTTAGAGAGGCCAACAAACAGACAGAAACAAAAAGGGTCAGAGACACGCATGTCGAGGAAAATAAAGACAGAAATAAGCATGTTCACAGCTGAAGAACAGCACAAACAATCGCGTAAAGTGAAACAACAAAACAAACAAACAAAACCTAAAACGCTCCTCAATCCTTGAAGCGTTAACATTTTTTTCCCCACTTGTAAATTGCTCTTGGAATTAAACACTAGACAACTGCTTTAACGTTTGAATAAATCCAGACGACGAAAAAAACTCACTCCCAAATTGATTTCTGGAAGCTTGAAAGGACAGATTCCAGACAGTTAGACTTAAGTTCCGTCCCTTCTCTTAAATGTGATCTATGCCTCTCAAATTGCTGAGATCTTTGAAGACAACGGGAAAAAAAACAGACTGTCTGACCTGTTTCTTTGATTCTAACATCTATGTGTAAACATTCTATAACAATCACGTTTTTATTTAATTTTTTAAGTTACACTTTTCATTTATTTATGAAACGTTTGTTTTTGTACATTCTACGCTATAGCTGCCATAGTTTATAAAGGTTTTAAACCAGTAAGTAAGCTATAAAGGAACCAAAGAGTAAGTATACAGTCAACGATTTTCAATCGGTTTGGGTTTTAGAAAGAAAAAGTGCAGAGCACAATTAAACGAGCAGAATTATTCTAAGCATTCGCTTAGAAGAAAAATAGACGACACTTTCATTATTTTTACTTCAGTGGATGGAATCAACTAGATGACTTTGCTGTCTTCTTCTGCTTCTTCCAATACTCAGACAGCAACTCATTGTTGTCTATTATATGAGCGAAAATGCGTTACGTTGCCGTTAAGCGTCTGACAAGTCAGGCCCATTGCATCCCCGGCATAGGTATATAAGTAACTTTCCAAATAAAATATATATTCATAGTCCTTCTGGGAAAAAAAAGTCTGGAGAATAAACCAAGTGGACAGATAATAGACAAGACAGAGGTGACCGGAAGAAAAGGAACAAGGTAGAAACAAAGAGAGGGATAGAAAAGGAGCTCCTGTCACATGATATTCAGAATGTGGGGAATGCTGTTTATATTGACAGCCCCCCCAGGCATCCTCACGAGGGAAAGTAGATGTCTTTGCGTATACAATCATTATAAATTATATATTTATGGCTAGTACACAAACTCTGCTAAAAATGTTAGGAAACTGTTGAATATACATCATTATTTTCATTACTTCAAATCGAACTACTGGTACTAAAACAAGCTTATGAAAATACATAGTCATGTTTTTTCTAGATCGTGAAAACTGTTTGGTGACATTTTTTTGGTTTGGACTACATACAGTGATTTGGGACAGGCTATCTATCTCACCACAGGGAACGGTTGCTTTTTACCTAGAACACAGCCCCCTGAATCGTGACATGGGTCACAGGCCAGAAAGTGATTTTCCCCCAAATTGTTGGCGCTGATTGGATCGTTGGTTCGTCTGTAGGCACTGCAGTCATCGGGGTGTGGAATCAGGGATACCTCTGTACTCTGTCATCCATTCTGGCCAAGGGAAAACTGGACCGTCTGCCCTACCTCATTTTTTAAATTTATTCTTTATTTCATTCTTTTATATCGAGGATAATAGAATAAGCACTAATGTGTATTTTTTTTTTATCCAGTACCTGTGTGTATACAGTTGTGTAAATATTGTCATCTGTTCCCACCGGCACACAATGGCCTACTCTTACGAAAAGCGGAACAGGATTTAACTTGTGCGCAAGATGTTCTGCGCGCGTTCGCACACACGGGGCTTTGGTTTACAGTCTCATCCAAATGACTTTTGGGAAGAGTGGTTTCAGCACTGGTGTTAACTCCAGGAGAAAAATCTCCTCAACCGGGAATCGAACTCGGGTCGTCAGGTTGCCAGCGCAATGTTCTGACCACTAGGCTATCCCGTCCCCAGCCCTGGATGTGATGTCATTAGCGTTGCTTTGACCTTCACGTTTTTATTTGCACTTCCTTGTTTTAGCCATGATACTTTGTTTGTGTGCTAGGATTTAGGATATGTAATTGCGGGGAAAGACATATTTACTTATTTGACGTAAAAAAACACCAAAAAAACCCAGCAGCATGACATTTAAGGAGAATCTTTTGAAATATTTAGCAACAATAGACACTTGAACGCTGGAAGGCATCAGTATAGGTTTAACTTAAGCTTTTTCTGTATTGTAAAAGCCTGCACCAAGACATGATCTTTTGCATTGCACTCAAACTCTTGATGAGATTGCTAATTGTTTTGTAATCAAGAGGTCTGTAAGGCTGATGATGAGACAATAGTTATTGTTCTCCATCACATTAGTCATAAATCAAACCAAATGTTTCCTGGTATGATC
>JASPKP010006840.1:5000-7500 GCA_030674155.1 Stramonita haemastoma
TTGAAAAAAAAAACCTGGATTACCCTTTTGGGCGTCCCCATGGCTGTTTTTTTAAAAAAACTCAAAAAAAAAAGGGCACCAAAACGCCAAATTTTTTTTCCCCCCCCTATTTTAAAGAGCATTGTTAAGTTAAAGCAACACTTTAAACAAACCAGGTCATAGTTTTTCAAAGCACAACCAACATTTTAATGTAGGCCTTTGCTTTTCCCGCTTACTTTCCCGGCCTTTGCCCCACCCCCAAAATTTGCAGCAGATAAAGACCGTTAAGGGGCAAGCAACACTGGAAAAATAGGAACCATTTTTTCCCCCCGGGGTTTTTGCTTTTAAAAAAACTAAAAGAAACCTGGTACATACAAGATGTTGGGTGGAAAAAACCCCCAGCAAAAAAAAAAACAAAATAAAGTAGCCTGGAAGGGAAAGGAGGGATAAAACCCCTAACAACCAGGGTCCGGTGGTGGTGTGGGGGTTGTTGTTGTGTGTTTTTGGGGTGTGTGTTGTGTTTGGGGTGTGGTGTGTGTGGGTGTGTGTGGTGTGTGTGGTGCAGGGTGTGCCCCTGAAGGGGAGTTCAGGGCAGCGACATCCCCAAACGCTGGCTCCCCAAAACCGGGGAGGGGAGTGAAAACAAAGATCACCTCCGTCATGCCCAACGAAAATCCAAAAAGAAAAGTCCGACTGGTGAGATAAAGAGTCCATCGTGTTGTTTGACTTTTTTTGTAATGTTCTGTTTTAGAAGTTATTGAAGCACTCGTTTTTTCCCCCAAAAGCCTTGGGATGAGCAATAAACCCGGGGGCCCCGTGTGCATCTTGGGCAAACTTTAAAAAAATCCTGTTCCGCTTTTTGAAATAGCCATTGTGCCGGGTGGAACAGTTTGACAAAATTTACAAAATGCATACACACGGAGACTGGAGAAAAAACACACGAGTGCTTTTTTCAAACCCACCTGGAAAAAAGAAAAAACAAACAACCGGTTTAAGCAGAATGAGCGTGGTTACAAAGTGGAGGGTGACCGGGGCCGTTGTTACGCCCTTCGTTTCATATTTTTTCCCCCCCCCCCTAGTTAAACCGAGCGGTTAAATTTTGGTCCCCAAACCCGTATTTAGGTCAGGGAAGGTAAAGCAGCGGGGGAAAGGGGGAGATGGGGTTTCCCTCAAAAATGCTGGCCCAAAAGCGAGGTCCCGACATCTCGTTCCCCAACGACCGCACAGGTTATGGGAACACCTTTTTTAAAACCCAGTGTACGTATTATCGGAGCTGAACTGTATTGTATTGAAAACGTCAGTAACTGTAGTGTACTAATTTTTCTGTATTGTTTTTGTATTGAAATTGAAAACTGTAAACATAAAATTTTTTATTGTTTGTATTCTAGTGTCCCAAAAACGTACTTTTGGGCGGTATTATATGTGCTATTGTATCGTATTAAAGTTTTTTCTGTTTCGGCTATTTGTTGTATTGTGTTGTATTTAAAATTTTAAAACCGGGAAAAAAATTTTTCTGCGTTAAAAAATTTGACGCTGTCCCTATGTAACCCACGTCGCCACAAGATTACACTACCCAATTCTTTTCAGAAATAATGATTTCCTTTCCTCTTATGTATTTTTTTTCCAATCAGAGTGGTTTGTTTGACAGAAAATTTTTTCTAGGGGCAACTGTTTTTGCCGGGGATCTTTTTTTCCCCGTGCAATAAATGTTATTTAAAAAGGGGGCCTTGGGTATTGTCCTCACCGGAAAGCTACAACCAGACCACCACCGGTCTAATGAATGGGAAAAGTTGGAGTTTAAAACGGGGGCGACTCTGCGAGAGATAATAAAGTATTTTAAATTTACTCCACCACATGCCAACGTTTTTAACGGATGCTTTACCTCTAGACCCACCGAACAATATAAATTTGCATCTTTTCCTTTTTGTTGAAGAAAAAGGTTTTTACATACTTGAAATGGTTGGACCGCTGATATTTTGGCAACAAGTTTTATTGAAAACAGACAAAGAAAAAAAATAGAAATTTGTCACCAAAGTTACCCCACTGTTTCCTCACCTTTTTAAAAATCCTTATTTTTTAGGGAAAAAAAAAAACCAAAATTTTCAACCATTTCCCTGGCACCCTTTTTTAATTTTTTGGGTCATCCCCCTTTCCCACCCCCTTTCTTAAAAATAACCTACTCTTACCCCAAAAAGGGGGAAATGTTTTAAAAAAAAAGTTCTGCCTCGCGGCACACACAACCCTTGGTTTTAAAAAAGCAAAAACAAGGACTTTTGAGGGGGACGGGAACAAGATTTTTCAGGGGGGGTATTCCCTCCAAAGGGGGCCTCGTGGTTTCTCAACCCCCGGCCGTCAGAAAGCGGAGTCAAACGTTTTCTTAAAACCCCAAGGCCAATAAAACTGCATCCCCCCCCTCACCCCACCCCATAAACCCCCCCCCCCCCTACCCCAATTTAAAACCCCTCCTTCCACCGTTGACTTAAAATTTCACGAAAAATATTTTAAAAATTGACGCACCCAA
>JASPKP010006840.1:12500-13645 GCA_030674155.1 Stramonita haemastoma
GAAGGATGTGTTTTTCGTTTTTGTCATTTTCAGGGGGGTATGTTTTTGTGCCTGTGTTTTTGTGATGTCTTTTTTTTTTTTGCTTCTGCAATTTTCCCCCCCCCCTTTCTCCCTCTATGTCCCTGTCTGTCTGTCTTTTCCATCTCCCATCTCTCTCTCTCGTCTCCTCCTACTCGTCCCCTGTCAATCCTATCTTCGCGCGCTCTCACTTTTCCCTCTCCTCCCTCTCACTCCTCCTCCTCTCTCTCTCTTCTCCCTCTCTCCTCCCTCTCCCACTCCCCTCTCGACCTCTTTCCCTCCTTCCCCCCCCCCGCCCTCCTCCCTTCCTCCTCCCTCTCCCCTCCCTCACTCCCTCTCCCTCCCCGTCTCCCTCCTCTCCCCTCCCCTCCCCCCTCCCACCCTCATCCTGTCCCACCTCCGTCCCTCCCCCCTCTTCTGCTCTTTGGCCTCTTTTTGGCCTTCCTTTCTTCCCTTCTTTTCCCCGTCCCCCCTCTCATTCTCTGTCACCTTCCCTCCTTTGTCTTCTGCATGAACATCGCCATTGGCTGGACATTACATTCAAATGAAAGAAATTGGAAACGGAATTTAGACAGAACTTGTCAGGAATGGAAGCGAAATTAATTGAATTAATGTAAAAATGATGGAACCAAAGGAACGAGAGAATCCTGACTTCATCCCAACGGGGGAGGGGGGACGAAAAAACCTATGAATTAATGGATGAACGAAACGAAAGGAGAGACAAGTTTGATGAATAAACAAGTAAAAACCGGTTTTTAAACCAAAAGAAGCCAACTGTGTGGAGCACTGTTATTAAAGAACGGTACTGATTTAAATGCTTTAAATTGAATCAATTAAAATGTAAGAAAAAAAAAGAAGAAGGAAGTTGCATTGCGTCCCCGTTGATTCCTGTTTTAATCTGACTTGGGGTTTGCTTGTGTTTGGCTGTCTCTGCATCTATCTGTGGGGTGCCTTCTATCTTTTTGCCCCTCCCCCCCCCCCCCCCCCCCCTCCCTCTCCTCACCCCACCCTCCCTCCCCCTTCTTTCACGTTTTTTCCCCCCCCTCTCTCCCTCCCCCCTCCCCCTCCCTCCCGTTAGCGTTGTACATTATAACACCGTACACAAAGCGGCATGCCAAAGACCCAGG
>JASPKP010006841.1:10000-13645 GCA_030674155.1 Stramonita haemastoma
ATTCAAAACTAGACACGAAAGAATTATTCGTGGTGTAAGTTATTTTGTGGGTTTCTTTAATTAACTCCCCTGAAACGGCGGTCCTTTATGAATTTTGCGAAGGGAGGCAATTCAAAGCATGGGGCGACAATCCTTTATGAATTTTAGTAGTTTTAAAGAAGGCAACAGTGTTTTTCATGGTCAGGGGAGGGAATTCTAGGCGTCGCGCATTAGTGCAACATGGACCAATGGATATATAGGGAAAATAAGATAAACGAAAGATAAATTGTATTTTAAATATTTTTTCCTAACTTGCTTTTGAAAAAAAAAAAGTTGATTTTAGATGTTCTCTGTTCGGCACAATAGACTATTGCCACCCTCATCCCGATACAAATGAAAAGGGAGTGAAAGAGGCTTTGTAAGTACATATCCCACACACCCTGCCTGTAAATCTCTCCCGGACACAGCAGGCTATAATTATAAATGACCGTTTAGGAGGCGACGGTCTTTAGGCAGTGGACAATCTAGTTTTCTTTTTCTCAGGAAATGTGCACGTTTCTTTTCTTTCTTTCTTTTCTTTAACAGATGGAGAGAACATGTACCTGTAGTGACCTGTTTCTTTACTTACCGCATGTTCCTTTATCTTACTGATTATCAAATTGTTGTTTTGTAGTTGTGCTTTTTGCGAAGGCGTTCCTTCTTGATTTGTTGATAGTCCCTAATCAGGGCAAGGGCCGGAGGAAAATAATTTATGCAAATGCTTTTCTGTAACCATTGGAAAATAAAGATCTCTCTCTCTCTCTCTCTCTCTCTCTCTCTCTCTCTCTCTCTCTCTCTCTCATCTCTCTCTCTCTCCTCTCTCTCTCTCTCTCTCTCTCTCTCTCTCTCTCTTTTATTTTTTTATATATTATAATTCTATTGGTAGTATGTCTCCCCCCCCCCTCCAATAAGGATGCTAGTTTTTAAAAAAAATTCCCCTTCTATCCAAATGTATGATTTATATTACATGTACAATTTTTGATAGATAGTGGTGGATTGATGTTTTCGGTTGTCTAATTCATTTTGTTCTCTTGTTTGCTCCTTATCTACTAACGCCTTTCTTTTTTCCCATAATCAAAAATTTTTTTATTGTGACTTCTGATTTTTTGTCTTCTGAAAGAGTGGATTTTATTACCTTATCATATATAGTGTCCTTTATT
Source organism: Stramonita haemastoma (assembly GCA_030674155.1). Classification (NCBI taxonomy): domain Eukaryota; kingdom Metazoa; phylum Mollusca; class Gastropoda; order Neogastropoda; family Muricidae; genus Stramonita; species Stramonita haemastoma. Next base: position 11,179 of record JASPKP010006841.1, read on the forward strand.
CTTGTGTGTTGTTTGGTACTGCATAAAGTCTTATTGTTTAGTATATTTTCAGCTTGATGTATCCCTGAAAAGGGCGGGGACTGGATGTAAAAAAGCACACGAGTGCTTATCTATTATCCTCGAATAAAAGACTTTGCCTTGCCTTGCCTTGCCTTGCCTTGCCTTGCCTTGCCTTGCCTTGTCTCTGTCTCTGTCTCTGTCTCTGTCTCTCTCTCTCTCTCTCTCTCTCTCTCTCTCTCTCTCTCTCTCTCTCTCTCTCTCTCTCTCTCTCTCTCTCATGTGTTCCTCACACCTGTGCAGACGTGTTTCTCATGCTCTCAAGAAAATGTTCATTTAAGCCAGAATCAGGCATCCAGCTGTGTTCGAATTACTACCAGTGGTTTTCTTGCATCATGTGGACTGCACCTATACTATCGATTATCTTCCAGCGGTGTGTTATTGTGGTGTATTGGTAAAAAAGTAAGTTCATTTTATTTCAATTCTTACCACGGATAGAGACTGAAACGCTATTTTTACTTGTGACCCATGGACCACTGTGTTGTGTCTGTGCCGATGTCGCCAACCTCTTGTCAACCAAGTACCTCTCAAGCACCTTGAGAGGCAACGACGCTCTGCCCAAAGTGTGTGTGTGTGTCGGCAGGTAGGCCGTCATAGCCTTCGTGCTTTATGCTACGTCTCCTTACCATGGAGACGGACAGTCATAGCGTGACCACTGGGCCTAGCTTGAGCGAAACGCCAGCCATGCGAGACGGCCAGCTGCGACCTGCTGCGCCTACAAACGTGTGTGTGTGTGTGTGTGTGTGTGTGTGTGGAGGGAGCCAGCGGACCATGTGAAAGCCAGCTGCTAACCTATTTACCCACTTTGTCCACCTGCATGTAAGCATAGCCTAGGGCCCTACAATGTGTCTACACTCAGGTGTAGGCCTAGCAGGCTAGGCTAGGCTAACCTAAACCTGGGTGGGGCTCTGCAGCCAAGGTGAGATAGGAGTCTATATTATTATTTTACAACATGAATATCCCAGCTTACTGAATCCCAGGCAGCCTACGGCAACCAAAGTGTATTGTAATGGGGCCTACAACAAGGTCTAAAAAACACGACAACATTTTTGTATTCCAAGCAGGAGATAAAGTTGAAGAAATAACAAACACCTTAGATTCCATACAAAAAACATTTGTTACTGCTTTTCACTACCTACCCCATTGGCGATATGTGACGCTCCACCACATAATGAGACGGAGTGCACATGAGGTCAAGTTTTAGTTATTGACATGTTATTAATGTGCAATAAAGTGGCTATCAAATACAAAAAACAGATTGAAAATCGGACAATTCTGTGCAACATTATTACAAACTGAAATGATAGACTGCAGGATGTGACAAAATGAGAAACGGGCAAGTTTATTTTAGTAACAGGTTGTCAGAATGAGTACCTTGGTATTTTCAAAACACATTTAAAAGCAAAAGGAATAAAAATTATACCTTGATATTTCATTATAAGATAAATAAACAGATCTAGTTTAATAATCAATCAAAATCACAAAATTGACAACTTGACCCCCACCTGCCTTTAAAGGCTCCTAGCGCAAAATTGGGTAATGTGCTAAGCGACTCATTTCGTGGTGGAGCGTCACATATGCCCTATATTTTAGATATATTGGTAAATTCGCCCCCAAGTGCCTCAATTCAACATGGATTGACTATGGTCCCAAACATCAATGCCTAAAAGAACTATGTAGGGTAGATTATACCACCCCTGTGCCAGCTAACCTCTACCAATCAACACTAGAGATTAGAAAAAGGACTGACAAGCTGTTGAAAATTCATATCTATTATACAACAGGGAAGATTCTAATACAGGGCAAAGGATGTCATCAATGGGTGGATGATGAATTTGAAAGACTGCGTGCCATCGTCCACACATTGTCTTGCAGTGATAGAAGTGCTGAACAGCTGTCCATCGCTGATGTTACCCATCCTGACCCCTGTGCAGCCGCCAGTATCCTGACCAGGGCACGGGGCTTCTCTGAGGATGATATGAACAACCGTGTGGCGGTGCCCAGTGAGAACTTGCTTACAGCACGCTACATGCGGGTTCAAGCTGGGGACTTGCTTGTGTGTCAAAGGGCAACACCCCAACCATGCTCCCCTCACGGTGCATCACCGGTTCTGCCAGGTTGCATGGAAGTGGTGTCTGTGCCTACAACCTCCCCTCCCCTTCTCCACCCCACTCAATGCTCCCCTTTTGTTGACTGCATGGAGCACACAAGGCCTATACCACCCCCTCCTCCCCCACCCTACTCCCACCAACATGATGAAAGACAAGACTCAGTAGTGATTGAAAACAAAGACCCCTCCTCCACCACTATCCGCCCTCCCTCGCCTTCTCCCCCCTCCTCCCCCATTGTGTCACCCAGACCCTCTTCCCCCATTGTCTGTCCTACTTCTTTCACTCCCCCATCCATCCCC
>JASPKP010006842.1:0-2500 GCA_030674155.1 Stramonita haemastoma
AACCCCCCCCAAAAAACCCCACCCCCCAAACCCCCCCCCACCCACACCCAAACCACCCCCCCCCCCCCCCCACAACCCCCCCCCCCCACCCCACCCCCCCCCCCCCCCACCCCGCACCCCCACCACCAACCCACCCCCCCCCCCCCCACGCCCCCCCCACCCCCAACCCCCCAACACCCATCCCCCCCACCCCCCCCCCCACCCCCCCACCCCCCCCACCCCCCCACCCCCCCCCCCCCCCCCCCCCACCCCCCACCCTAACCCCCCCCCCCCCCCCACCCCACCAAAAAACCCCCCCCCCCCCCCCCCCCCCCACCCCCCCCCCCCCACCCCCCCCCACCCACCCCAAAACCCCCACTCCCCCCCCCACCCCAACCCCCCCCCAAAAAACCCCCTCAACCCCCCCCCCCCCCCCCCCCCCCCCCCCCCCAAAACCCCCCAACAACCCCCTCCCCCCACCCCCCCCCAGCCACCCCCCCCCCCCCCCAAAACCCCCACCCCCAAACCGAACCCCCCCCCCCCCACCCCACCCCCCCACCCCCCCCAACCGGGGCCACCCCCCACCCACCAAACCCCCCCAACAACACCAAAAAACCACCCCCCCCCCCCCCACCCCAAAACCCCCCAACCACCCCAACCAACCCCCAAAACCCCCACCCCCCCCCCACCCCCACCACCCCCCCCCACCCCCTCCCCCCCCAGGCCCACCCCCCCCGCCCCCCTCCCCCCCCACCCCAAACCCCCCCACCCACAAACCACACACCCACCCCCCACCCCCTAAAACCCATCCCCCCGCCCCCCCCAACCCCCAAAACCAACCCCAAAACCCCCCCCACCCCCCACCCCCCCACCCCCCCCCCCCCCCAAAACCCCCCCCCCAACCCACCCACCCCACACCTCACCCCCCACCCCCCCAACCAACACAACCAAGGCACGGGGTCCCCCAACCCCACCCACCCCCCCTTCCCACCGCCCCCCCCCCCCAAAAACCCCCCCAAGACCCCCCCACCCCCCTACCCCCCAGCCCCACCGACCCCCCCCCCGGCCCCCCCCCCAAAACCCAAAAATCACCCCCCCACCCCAAACCCCCCCCACCCCCCCCCCCCACCCCCCCACCCACCCACACCCCCACCCCCCCAAAACCCCACCCCCCGAACCCCCAAAACAACACCCCCCAACCCCCCCCCCCTATTTCCACCACCCAAACCCACAACCGACCAAAAAACCACCCGCCCACCAACCCCCCCCCCCCACCCCCCAAGCCCACCGGGAACCACCCCCTCCCCCCACCCCCCCACTCCCCCCCCAACCCAACCCCCCCACCAAAAAAAACCCCCCCCAAGGGGAAAAAAAAACCCCCCCCCCCCCCAAAACCCCCCCCCCCCCCCCCCCCTTTTTTCCCCCCCCCCCCTTTTTTTTTTTTTTCCCCCCCCAAAAATTTTTTTTTTTTCCCCGGGGGGGTTTTTTTTTCCCCCCCCCCCCCCTTTTTTTTTTTTTAAAAAAAAGGGGGGCCCCCCCCCCCCCCCCCCCCCCAAAAATTCCCCCCCCTTCCCAAAAAATCCCCCCCCCCCTTTTCCCCCAAAAAAACCCCCCCCCCTTTTTTTAAAAAAAAAAAAAAAAAAAAAAAAATTTTTCCCCCCCGGGGCCCCCCTTTTTTTTAAAAAAATTTTCCCGGGGAAAAAAAAGCCCCCGGGGGGGGCCCCCCCTTTTTGGGGGGGAAAAAAATTTAAATTTTTTTCCCCCCCCCCCCCCGGGGAAAATTTTTTGGGGGGGTTTTTTTGGGGCCCCCCCCCCCCCCCCCCCCCGGGGGGGGGGCCCCCTGGCCCCCCCCCCGGGGGGGCCCCCCCCCCCCCCCGGGGGGGGGGGGGGGGGGGGGGTTTTTTTGGGGGGGGGGGTTTTTGGGGGGGGGGGGAAGGTTTTTGGGGGAAGGGGGGGGGGGAAAGGGGGGGGGGTTTAGGTTTTGGGGGGGGGGGTTTTTTGGTTTTTGGGGGGGGGGGTGGGGGGGTTTGGGGAAAAATTTTGGGGGGGTTCGGGTTGGGGGCCCCCCCGGGGTTTTGGTTTTTTTTCCCCCCCCCCGGGGGCCCCTTTTTTTTAAAAGGGGAAGGGGGGCCCTTTTTTGGGGGGGGGGTTTTTCCCCCTTTTTTTGGGGGGGAGGGGGGTGGGGGTTTTTTAAAAGGAATTTTTTTTTCTTTGGGGTTTTTTTTTCCCCCAAAAAAAAAACCCTTTTTCCCCCCTTTTTAAAAAGGGGTTCCCCCGGTGTGTGTGGGGTGGGTCTTGCCCCTGCCTCTGCCGCCTCGTGGGGTGGTGGGGGGGGGGGGGGGGGGGTGGGTTTTTGGTGTGCGCCCCTTGGGTGTGGTGGTGAGGTGGTTTTGGGGGGGGGGAGGGGGGGAAAAAGTACTGTTTGTGGTTTTTTTTATGGGGATTTTTGAAGAGGGGGGAGAGGGAAGTTTTGTTTGAGGGAAGGGGGGGGAAGACGGGTGTGCAGGGGTGTGTAAATTAT
>JASPKP010006842.1:5000-13642 GCA_030674155.1 Stramonita haemastoma
CCTGCCCTCTACATGCTGTCTGTGGCGATGCTGAAACTAACTCTTGTCTTTGTTGTTTTTTTTAAAATTTAATAGATAAATAAAATTTTAAATAACTCTGCTTTCTCTCTCTCTGACCTTAAAAATAAATTAGATAAATAAAATAAATAATTTTTTGTTTTTTGAAAGACTGTCTTTCTCTCTCTTTCTCTCTGACAGGTCTTAAAAATAAATAGATAAATAAAATAAAATTTAAAAAATATATATTTTTAAAAATTCTGTCTCTCTCTCTGACAGGCCTATTCTGTTCTGGGTGGTGGACAATTTCCTGAAGCGAAGCATACGACAGTCCAAGACCATCTACATCAACTGCCAGGAGACCACCAGGGTCAAGTACTTCCGCAACTCGGACCAGGTCAAGTGCTACAACCGCATCGAGAAAGGCGAGGAATCGGACATCCCTCGGCGGAGGAAGAACGGAGACGCACGCACAGAACCAACGATCCCTCGGAAGCGCTTGATATCCGTAAAGTAGTCCTGCTGTGGCTGGTGGGGGAGAAGTTGGGGAAAGGTTGGATGTGGGGGTTTGTCACGTACTGCTAGTGCTAGACGCGTACAAAAATAATATTATATATATACATAAACATGTGTGTACATAATGAAGACAGTATTTGCCGTGTGCTGTAGACGGTGCAGTGAAGGAATTGGCTTGGGGGGAAAAAATAGTGTGGGGAGCATTTTTTGGGTGTAGTGTTTTAGTGAGTGTAGTGGGGTGTGATTTGAAATGTTTTTCCTCTCTGCGTAGTTCTACATGAATTGCCCCCTTCCCCCCCCCCCCCCCCCCCCCCCCATACCTTTTTAAAAAATAATGTTTCTGAGGGAAGGGAAGGATGAGGCATAGTATAGGGTTGATGAGGTAAGGTTGTGAATTTTGAAACAGACGCATGGTCAGTTTTTGATGAGTTGATGGGTTGAATGGACAGGTGTTGTTGGTTGTTTGTGTGAACAATAATGGCTTGTTCAAAGTAAGAGCCTGTGAGGGTCATAGTCTTTGATTGTGTAAATCCATTTTAGAAAGTAATCAAAAGGTTCCATACGATACATTTAAAATGTTATTGTAGTAATATGTAACTGAATTTTTTTTGTTGTTATTTGACAAAGCCTGCAGTTGTCTCAAGTCCTGTGTGTGCCGCCGGCTTTCAACCTCGCCAAAATCAGTGTGCATGTAATTCTGCTCTGATCACTCACCTTGGCCAAAATACGTCTACCTGTGTGCTGTTGCCTTGAGGAATAGATCTTAGCCTGACAGGTGGACTGTTCTCGCAGTCAGGATGGAAAAGTGTAAGTGAAAAACGAATAGAAAACGCTGAACCTGCTGCACAAAATCTTTTTTCTCAGTAAGAAAGTCTTGTCTGTCGTTAGAGGTTCGTGTGAAGGTCTTTTTGAACTTGGAGAACGGATGTGAAATTATTGGAGTTGCTGAAAGTCTGCTGTGGTTTTTGTGGTAGGTAGGTGGGGCTATGAACAACCTGAAGTTAAATCAAACTTGCATGCAGAATCAAGCCATTTTTCGTCAGGATAAGGTTTGTGTGAAATAATTTGAGAAAATAGCTGATAATGACTGAAATGCTTTTTAAAAAACAAAAAAAACAAATTTAACCATATAAAAGCAAATACTGATGAAAAAAGACCGTCATAAAAATCATATATAAACAAGGCCAGAATGATACGACTGCTTAAGATAAGGTAACACTGTAAGTGTAGAAGATTGAATGGCGTCGAAAGAGTGAGGACAAGTAACTATTATACAGCATTATTATGCTAGTGTTTAAATGGCAGGAGTTCATGTTCATATATGTGCATGGCTATTTAAAACAAAATCATCGAAATGAGAAAGCTTTTGAGTATCATGATGTGAGGACTGTTATCCCAGTGCTGCTACCCTGTGAAGAAGTAACCGTATGTTTTGCTCCTGCATTTCACAGTGTGTCTGCTGCTTACTGCACACCTGTCTACCTGTCCAGTCGTGCCATAGTCAAACAATGTCTTGTCCGTTTTGGTCTAATTTCAACAGTTTTGAAGTCTGCTGTGGAATGACATTAATTCAATAATGAAAATAACAATGATAACAGTAATGATGATATTGTTTACCTGGTAATAATGTACACAAAAGTTTAAAAAGTTGGAAATAAACCTTCAGAAATCGGCAATAACGATTAAGAGCTCACGGGAATGTTATATGGAGGCATAATCTGCTTTTGCACACAAGGTGTGCCCATACACACTCATGCTCACACCTACTGACACAGAAACATTTTCAAGTCTTCAAAATTGTTTCACCTCATTTCAGAAAAAAATTTTGATTAAAACTAATTTTTAAAAAATTCAACTCCTTCCCTAATGAGTGAAAAACTTCTCCAATTTTTGTTAAATGAGATCAGACATTTTGCACCATGGTGTCAGCCACATGTCTCTGGGAATGACCCTGGCTGTCGGCTCTGCAGTGAATGGCATGATCAATCAAAGGCTGATTTGCTGAGGGAAGGCGTGAGATGGCCAAAACCACATTCAGTGTGTCTAGTCACGGGGTGTAGTGTGGGGAACTAACCTGTTCAAAGCTGAAAGTGTTCCAAGTTTGGTTTGGTTTCTGCTTAAAGATTAGTCCAATGTCTCATTTAGTGTGACTCAATCTGAGCATAATATGTAACATTCTGTTGTGAAAAATGAAAATATACACTGTTTTGACAATGTGTGTATGTGTGTTGGTTTGGGTGTTTGTTGTTTTTTTTTAGTTGTGTTCACTTGATTTTCAGAATGTTTTAAGAATTTTTTTTGTATGTCTGGTTTTGTGTGTACAAATTGAATATTAAGTTCTTGAGGACAGTTGAATGAAAAAATAGTTGTCCGATCCTCGGTTTACATTTGCTTGACTTTAACTGTTTTGCTACTGTGCCCATGTTAGACTCATCAACAGTTGTTTGGCTAGAAGAATTGGGTTGTGGAATTGGGTAAGGGTTACTGATCAACAAAAACAGATTTTTTTCCCCTTTGGAATGGGATTTCATTTTGCAGCTTATGGATACTGCATGTAGACGTGTTTTTTAGTATTGAACAGTTATCGGAAGTAAAGAAGGAAAAAACAAAAACAAACTAAGGAAGAGAATACATGACAAAAGTGTTACAGAAATTTGGTCACATCTGCTAGAGGTTTAAAAATTTCTTTGGGGTGAAATGAGAAGTGTTTGATCAAATAGGCATTTGGAAAGCCAGGCGTTAGAGATTTTGGCATCCACAGAAGATCTGTTTTTTCTACAACCAGTATCATGAGGGTGGTACCCTAAGCCATCTCCTTCTCCCCCTCATTGCCTTCCTTCCCTGTTCTTAATGTTAAGGAAAGCAGATAGTGTGAGCCAAAGGGGTGCAGATTTGAATGTCAGTGTATTGCAAAACATAGCTCAGGAGAATGCTCATCTGTCTGGCCAGAAGGGAAAGAAGCAGAAGTCAGAAGGTTGTGAAACTCAGTGAACAGTTCTAAGCCAGTTGTGGGGGGTCATTCCTCAGCTTCTTCAGGACTGATCTGTCTGTAGGGCAGAAGGAAAAGAGGCAGACCACCTACATCCTACATCACCAACATCCTACATCACCAACATCCTACATCACCAACATCCTACATCACCAACATCCTACATCACCAACATCCTACATCACCAACATCACTGAGATCAGTGGTCTGGGAGGAGGGCTACAGGAGATGGTAGAACTCAGCAAAGACACAGAGAGAGAGATGGTGAACCCTGGTGGTGTTGTATGGAGCTCCTACCAACAACAGCGGTGATAGAGACAGTTGAGTTTTGTGTTGAGTTGTGGTTTATCCAGGGATATGGCCGAAGCAGTTTGGGGTCAGATTTTTGTCTAGACTTTACACATTTTTTTTATGTCCCGCAAGGGCATCCTTGCTCAGCTGCTGATCCAAGATGCAGTTGTGGAACATGGTATCTATTTATTTATTATTTATTATTTTATATCGAGGATAATGGATTAAATACTCATGTGCTTTTTTTACATCTAGTCCCCGTGTGTCTGCAGTTTTGTAAATCTTGTCATCTGTTCCCACCGGCACATGATGACCTACTCTTATGAAGAGCAAAACAGGATTTAACGTGTGCGCAAGATTTTCTGCCTGCATTCGCACATGGGTCCTCGCTTTAAAGTCTCATCCAAAAGACTTTCGGAGGAGTGGAGTCAGCACTGTCTATGTTTACTCAGCAAGGGTTTGGGGAAAGCCCTCCATTAAAAAGCAGGGGGTAAGGGGTATGAAGGAGCTTGTTTGTGTCACGTCAATTTCGTAATTCATGATAAAACCACAGGACAAGGAATTTCTCATACTTTTTAAATAATAAAGTATTTGTATTCGTGTTTTTGAAAGGACAAAACAAAAATATCTAGCCTGCAATTTCCAGCATTTTTTTTAATCTCCTAACAACCCCCCCCCCCCCCCCTTTTCATTCCTTTCCTTACTTTATTTTCAACTTTTTTGGCCAGGATACCAGTTTAGGTAATTTTGTCTGTGTGCCAATGACAGTGTTTGTGTGGTATATTTATATATGTGCTAATTAATGTAAGATTGATATCCATCATTGTGATTTACAGAGGAATGAAAAATGTGGACAAGTTCTTTTTGCTTCATACAGTTGTACATCGCTGGAAGTTTGTGATTATATTTCATTGCTAAAATTGTGCAGAATTGTGACATGTTAAAAGAAAAAAGGTTTGATTTATTGTGACATCTTCAAAAAAAAAGTTTTGATGTTTTTTTCTCTGATTTTGAGTTTTTCTTTTGGTGTGTGTGTGTGTACTGAATTGTGACATGCTTATAATTGCTTCTTGAAGTTTGTCATTTTGTTTCAGTAAGAAAGTAAAGGAGTTTATTTTTAGTAAATGAGCTGATTGAAACAAAAGGCTTTGGTTTAGGTGTGTGTTATATTATTTCTCACAGTTCATAGCCGTGTAAAATTACACTTTCTTTAAATGTAGATTGAATTTATGAGTTTTTGGTAAATCATTTTATCAAAACAATAAGCTTTGGTGTTGTTGTGTGTTGTGTTATTTCATCACAGTTCATTGTTGTAAGGTTATTGTTTATTTGTTAAAAAAAATATATATATGTTGACTTAACTGTATGGGTTTATTTTGGTACACAGTTTTATTGAGACAAAACACAAAGGTTTAGTTGTGTTTTGTATCGTTTCACCCACGTTCATAGATGTGTGGATTTGCTTATTTTTTGTTGATCTGTGAACCTTTTTTGCATTGGTGCTGTGGACAGTGTGTTTGTTTGGAATTTCTGTCAGTGCTCTCCAGGTTTTTGTTTGATATATATATATATTTTTTAATACATTTGCATAGGTGAATGCTTGCACTTAAGCATGTGCACATCTGCACATGTGCATGCTCACACAGTCATTCAGTTACGGACTCACTCTCTTAACACAAATGCAAACACATGCATATTTATACACCAACATACATGAATGCATGCAAACATGCATGTGCGATGTGTCTACACACACATGTGTGCGCGCACACACACACACACACAACACACACACACACACACACACAACACACACACACACACACACACACACACACACACACACCACACACACACACATTCACACGCACACACACGCACACAACACACACACACACACACACACACACACACACACACACACACACACTTACGCACACATACATACACACTTACGCGCCCCACACACACACACACACAACACACACACACACACACACACACACACACACACACAAATGTCCAAATTAAGAGACACAGCACAAACGGCACTTTGTTCCAATGCAAACAAGCACTAAGCAGTGTATGAAGTCATCAGTATTGGCACTGTGTCAAAAGGAAAACTATTGCCAACCCCTCCAAACTTACAGTACTGGGGAAAAAAACGGAACAATCTATCAGCACAGCTGACTGTGAGTGTATGAATCAGCTGTTGTTGTTTCTCCATTCTTGCTGAGAGAGAATGCTGTGAAGTAGGTACGCCACGTCTTGCTTTTTGAATAAAGATCTTTTGTGCAAATGAAGAAAAATCTGTTTATTTCAGTCAAGGACGCGTTTTTGTGTATATGGTTTATGTTTAATTATTGGTGTGAAGTGCTTTGTGCTTACCTCTAGGTCAGTTTTTGCAGTGTCTGTGGTTTTTTGGAAAGAGCATTAGAGAGTTGCATTTTATCGTTTTTTTCAAAGCTTTTGCTTTCATCGATGTGTGAGTGTTTTGTGTGCGCGAGAACCCCTGCACATGTGCATGCACGAAATGTGCACAACATGTTTCTTGCACACAAACCTGCACCCCTGTAAAAAAAAAAAAAAATCACTGCCTTTCTTTCACTTGTAAAAGAAAGACTGTACACTAAAAGAAAACGTGTGAAAACTGGATATTCTGTCGAAGGTTATTTTCATATCATTTCATTTTTTTGTGTTGAAAGGAAATAATGTGGAATGATGATAATGGAAAACACTTCTGCATGTCAATATTGATTCTGAATGACTTGGTGTTTGAACTGATTTGTGTATAGGTAAGAGTTGATATGTGTAAAGGTGAATTGATATGCGTAAAGGTAATTTGAAATGTGTAAAGGCGCTGTAAAGTGAAGAGAAAAGCTTTACATGGCACTGCTGAGTTACAGTATTAGAAGGGTTTGGATTGGGGCTTTCACATCACACCTCGTGCTGTGCTCATCTCATCCATCTTCATTTCTTTGATCTGGTTTTTTGTGGTTTTTTAACAATTTTTTATTTCATATGGGAAACAATAATAGGCATAGAGTCTGGTTTTTTGATAGTTTGTTTGTGTAAGTGTAAGTCTAAACAGGTAAAGGTGAATGTGTCCCATAATCTATGTGGTTATAAGGGAGTGAGGAATTAGAAACCTCAGCTTCTCCAGGGGCCAGCGTTATTGAGGGCAGCGCCCATCTCCTCTCCCTCGCTGCTTTACCTTCCCTGCCCCTAATGAGGGCAGGTACCATTTACAGCTGGGTGAACTGGGGGACTGTACTGAAGCCAAGATGCACCAACAATCACCCATTCAATTGGTAACCATACTCGATGTTGCTTACCATTGGCTGGGGGAAAGAAGTGCTCTGACCACTGAGCTATCTTGTCCCCAGGTGTAAGTCTACAGTCTTTTGATATTATACATGTACGTATTCAAGCACCAGGTGTTTGTGGTAATATGTGTAGATGGATGAATCATTTTTAATTTTCTTGAATCTTTTTTTTTTTTTGTAATCTTCATGAATGATCTCTTTTTAACATTTTCATCATTAATAAAGGGATCTTGTTTTTCTGATTTGGTAAGTAGAGAGGTTTGACTAGGTAATCTCTGGCTTTTCTTTCTTCCTAAACTCCTCGTTTGAGCGTTGACAGTGGGAAATTTTAGATGACAAGTAAGATGGCAGGTAAATGACAAAGATGAACAATCCCATTAAAATTAGTAATTATCGAAAGACAATGTAAAACCTTGAACTCGATAGAAAAAATAAACAAAATGGATGGATCCTGAGAAAACAATACAAGCTATTAGAGGTGGGGGGGTTAAATCTTTGGAAAATGGGTTGGATGAGTGAATGTTTTGAACTGCAGAATGCATAAAAGATCTCCAAACCCTCATCTCATCATCATAATTGGGGTGTTTGAGTAGACTGTGTGAGTTGAGTTAGCAAAAGAGAGAGAGAAAGAGAGCGAGAGAGAGAGAGGGGAGAGAGAGGGAGGAGGAGGAGTAAGAAAGAGAATGACAGTGAGGGAGTTATGTAGGTTGTTCTTGAAGAGGGATGAAGGATTGAAGTACAGAAGGAGGGTGAGTGTTACTAGGATTGAAGGAGGGTGAGTGTTCACTAGGATTGAAGTAAAGAAGGGGGTGAGTGTTCACTAGGGTTGAAAGGAGGGTGATGTTCACTAGGTTTAAGTACAGAAGGGGGGTGCCTGTTTACTAGGTGAAGAAAGAAGGAGGGTGCCCGTTCACTGGATTGAAGTAAAGAAGGAGGGCGACTGTTCATGGATTGAAGGAGGGTGATGTTCATAGGATTGAAGTACAGAAGGAGGGTGCCTGTTCACTAGGATTTAAGTCAGAAGGAGGGTGCCCGTTCCTAGGATTGAAGTAAAGAAGGAGGGGGCCTGTTCATAGGTTGAAAGAGGGTGCCCGTTCACTAGGATTGAAAAGGAGGGTGACTGTTCCTAGGATTGAAAGGGGGGTGACTGTTTACTGGATTTTTTAAGTAAAGAAGGAGGGTGCCCGTTTACTAGGATTGAAAGAGGGTGATGTTATAGGATTGAAGTACGAAAGGGGGGTGCCTGTTCAAGGATTGAAGTAAAGAAGGGGGTGATGTTCTCTATTTCATTATATCATCACTCACCGGTTGGGGCCAAATTTTTTTTTCAGTGTAAGTTTGCTTGAAGGGTTTTTAAGTGTATGTGTTACTCGTAATTGCATAATCCTCTGTGTGGGGTTGTGGTTTGTGTGTGTGTGTGTGTGTGGGTGTGTGGTGTGTGTGGTGTGTGTGTGTGTGTGTAATGCTCTGTGTGTATGTGTTTGCATGGTGTGTGGGTGTGTAATGCTCTGTGTGCTGTGTTT
>JASPKP010000684.1:2500-7500 GCA_030674155.1 Stramonita haemastoma
TGTAGAGGAGAGGGAGTTTAACTTTTGTGTGGCCTCTAGATGATCGTAGAGATAGCGCGAATTTGCTGGAGGTCGCTGTAGGTACACAATATGTGTAAATGCGTATGACTGGTGGCATGACAGTGGCCATAGCCTTTATAACTCAATTCACTGAACAGATACATGACAGCTTTGATTCAGGATTTGGTAGCAGAATTTACAGCCAGGGTGAACCACATATCTATGTTGCACGATGCTTGTTTCTTTTCAATGTGTCTTCATCTTGAAATCCTTGCAGTTTCAATATTCCGTGTTAATTGTTCTATTCCACGAGCTGCCATGGCACAGTGGTTAGCGCCTTGGTTTTCGGAATGGACTGGAAGGTCACGGGTTCGAATTCCATAAGTCATAGGGATCATAGTGAGTGTGCTGTGGGCTCAGTGGGAAGACTGGGACCACACAGTCGAGCTTCATCCACTTTAAGGATGCGAGTTTGAGAGTGTTGCTTTAATTACCTGACCAACACTGCAGGTGTCTGTATCTCTCGGGCCCGGTTTATCTATTACCCTCGTAAAGTAAAATTGCGCTTGCGTTTGACACCGGGATATATTATGATTGTAAGCATAGAGTACAACCCTGTCAAGAAGTCTCATAGCATAATTATGCACTTTCACAGCAGCATCATTACATAATCCTCATCACCATTGATCATCATGCAATAATAAAAATTGCCTCTGATTCGGTGGCTCCCGCTGCCCTGGCCTCATGGTGACCTCAGGTTCGGTTTGCCCATACGCTTCTGTGCCTGTGGTGTAGTTTGTGTCAAAGCCTTTGGGGTTGGAGGTTCGCGGGGAGACGGTCGTTGGAGGGACGTTGTGGTGGTTGCGACCTTGGTGGGCGACTCACTCAGTCTGGCTCCGCGACTGAGCTAATACTGACGTTAGTAGGGGGCTTAGTAGGTGGTGTCCTGCGTATGTTAGCTCAGAACAGGCACCACTGAACACCACCAAAGTGACCCAGCAGAAGTGCAGGGCCCCTCTAGCTGATGGCCCCAGGGCGCCCTGATATTGATGGCTCCCTGTGTACTTCCGACCCTGGGGATGAGACACAACGAATCTGGGTATGGCTGTGGCGGGGGGATTGAAATGAGCAGCATGGGAACAGCAGGATGGGAACGTCATAGAAGATGAGGCAGCAAAAGAGAAGTTCTCTTCCTGAGTTTTTATTATTGTATGTTTGAAATGTATTAACAAGTCATTGCATTACTATTCCCCATTTCCCCAATTTGCTTGTATTGGGGCCTTACAAGGCCGAAGTACCATTAAACCATTTCGGATTTCAGAGAATCTCTCTCTCTCTCTCCCTCTCTCTCTCTCTCCTCTCTCTCTCTCTCTCTCTCTCTCTCTCTCTCTCTCTCTCTCTCTCTCTCCCTCACTCCCTCCCTCCCTCCCTCCCTCCTCCCCCTCTCTCTCTCCATCCTCTAGTGAGTGATCAAAGATTGGAGTTGATCACGTGAGCCCTTGCCGGAAACGGAAGCAAAAGGGCAAACACCCCCTTCAGGCCAAAAGAGAAAGTTTAGACAACTCCGTCTGCCTCTTATCCCTGGGAGTTGTCTTCTCGCAAATAGCGCGCCTGTTTATACCGTCCGATGGCGCCACCTATCTTTTACTTAATCCCCCTTTCTATGTCATCACCTCCCCCTCCCCCCTCCCGCATCCTTATACTATCCCACCCCTCCCTCCTCTGTTAGTCTTCAAACCAACCAATTACTTTCAGATAAACGAGCGCTACTTACCCTTAAGTGAGACCCATATACAGTAGTCACGGTGCTTGAGACAGGTGAGAAAGGGATAATTGAAAGATAAGTTACGAGGGAGGGAGGGGAGGGAGGGAGAGAGGGAGGGGAGGGAGGGAGGGGGAGGGAGAGGGAGAGAGAGAGAGAGAGAGAGAGAGAGAGAGAGAGAGAGAGAGAGAGTGTGTGTGTGTGTGTGTGTTTGCCTGCGTGCGTGCGTGCGTGCGTGCGTGCGTGCGTGCGTGCGTGGTGTGTGTACCTGAAATACACAGAAAATGGAATTATCATCGAGAAAAGGCAATTTCGATGGACACTGGTAAGTCTGTCTGTCTGTCTGCCTCTCTCTCTCTCTCTCTCTCTCTCTCTCTCTCTCTCTCTCTCTCTCTCTCTCTCTCTCTCTCTCTCTCTCTCTCTCTCTCTCTCTCTATCCCCTCATTCCCTCCCTCCCTCCCTCTCCATACATAATACAAAATTAAATAATAAAGAGGAATATGATTCATGATTAAAGAAATCCATATGCATCACAGTGAAGAACAAGATATTATGAAACCCCATCACATTATCGCACACCCTCTCCTGAAATTTCTCTCTCCCAATGCCACTTCATTCTTCAGCAAAGAATGATTATTATGCTCAACAGTTTTCAGTTACACGTAGTAGAGACACCTTCTGCAAAATACACGCCCATGTTTTATTCAAAACGCTTACAAAAGAACACCTAGCTTTAAGCCTTAATTCACTTGTGATGCTCTCCCGTAGGACCGTGTTCTGAATTGCAGATTAAGCTGATCATAAAAACGAAATTTTCCTCAAAAAGACTCGTCTCTCAGTAAGTGATGGAAATTTCAAACTTACTTTTAAGTTCTATACGATACTGAGAACGCATAATCAGAAAGTCTCTTGCGTTTTCTTGGTTGCATACACATGTCATACGAATTTGATTATGCAAAAAAAAAAAATTTGAATAAAATCATCTTTCCCACAGTGTAAGGATTTTTTTTTCATGTTGAAATAGTTGTATTTGACAGTAAAAAAAATAATAATAATTAAAAAAAAATTTAAAACCGGGGGAAATATTTTTTCAGTTCCTGGGCTAGAGCTCCGAAGTTTAACAATGGTGAGAGTTTTTGCGTATACAAACCTTTTTGTCCACCAGTAAGGTAGCCGCGCTGCGACTTCCTGGGTATGTCTAAACACCAATACAGTGTTAGCTTTTTTTGGTCATCCATTCCTACTGCCACAAATGGCCTACTCTTCCAGAAGGCAGACCGGTATTTAACGTGTGCGCCAGATGTTCTGTGCGCGTTCGCACACGGTAAGTCTCCTCCGAAAGACTTCTGGAGAAGTAGAGTTGCTACTGATGCTAACAGGACGGGAGAGCCTAGTGGTCAGAACATTGCACTCGCAATCTGTCGACCCGGGTTCGAATCCCGTTCAAGGGGGATTTTTCCCCTGGAGTTAACAACATCAGTGCTGACTCCACTCTCCCCAAAAAGTCATACGGATGAGACTACAAACCGAAGCCCCGAGTGAGAACGCATGCAGAACATCTTGTGTACACGTTAAATCCTGTTCCACTTTTTTAAAGAGTAGATCATTGTGTGCCGGTGGGATCGGTTGACAAAATGTTACAAAACTGCATACATACGGGGGCCGGATGTAAAAATAAAAATAAAAAAACCCACATGAAAGCTTATTCCATTATCCTCGATATATAAAAAAAATAATAAAACCAACAAAAACTCTTGTCAGGGATATAAGGCGGTATCTATGCTGACCCCAGTTTAGTAAATTTCCTCATCTGCTCCCACCGGCACACAATGGCCTACTCTTCCGAAAAGCGGAACAGGATTTAACGTATGCGCGAGATGGTAGCTGTGTACGTTCGCACACGGGGGGGGGGGGGGGGGGGGGGGGGGGGGGCGTCGGTTTACATCCTCATCCGAAGGACTCGGCGCCAATCAATCGTCAACATCAATACTAACTCCCTCACTGTCCAAAAAAAAAAAAAAATCAACACAGATCTGCTGCGTCATTTTCAACCAAACTGCAAAACGAATCCTCTCTCTCTTAAAAAAAAAAAAAAAAAAAAAAAAAGTGACGTGAGACACTTCCGCTAAAATGGCCACCAATTTCCGAAAAAAAAAAAAAAAAAAAAAAAACCCGGAGGCGCGCAAAAACTTTCACCACCATCACCAAAAAAAAAAAAAAAGCACAGAGACGCGCGAAACTTCCACCACCACCACCACCACCACCACCACCAAAAAAAAAAAAAAAAAAAAAATGGCGCCAAATTTCCGGGCAAGTGGTCGGAGACTTCCGCCCTAGGTGCTGTTGAACTTCCGGGGCTAGTGGCACTGACCTGCCAATAGGAAGCCATAGTTCAGCGAAAATAGGCATCGACTTTCTGCTGATGCCAAGCAAAGGGGATCGGGGGGTCTGTGGGGTCTGTAGTCTTAGAGGTAACGCTCCTTGCCTAGTAGAAAGCGGAATGTTTGGGTTGCAAGTGTGCGGTGGTAGCGGTGGTGGTGGTGGTGGTTCGATCCCTGTTTGGTCTTGAAGCTTCCCCCTTACACCATGAGTGGCGGTCTTGGGTGCTAGTCTTTTGGATGAGACGAGAAAACCGAGGTTCCGTGTGTTATACTTATTTAGCGCACGTAAAAGAATACTCCGCAACAAGAGAGTTGTCCATGGTGAAAAATTCTGTAGGAAAAAAGCCACTTTGATAGGGAAACAAATACAGTTGAAGACAGGAAAAAGAAAAAAAATGGGTAGCCGCTGCACTTGTGGCGACACGCTCTCCCCGGGGAGAGCAACTCGAATTTCACGCAGAGAAATCTGCTGTGACATAAAGTGGTACAAAATACAAATACAAAAGAAGTCATAGTTCAGTGAAAATAGGCATCGACTTTCTGCTGATGCCAAGCAAAGGGGATCGGGGGGTCTGTGGGGTCTGTGGTCTTAGAGGTAGCGCTCCTTGCCTAGTAGAAAGCGGAAAGTACGGGTTGCAAGTGTGTGGTGGTGGCGGTGGTGGAGGTGGTTCGATCCCTGTTTGGTCTTGAAGCTTCCCCCTTAGACCGTGAGTGGTGGTCTTGGGTGCTAGTCTTTTGGATGAGACGAGAAAACTGAGGTTCCGTGTGTTATAAGAATTAACAGCACGTGAAAGAACCCACGGCAACAAGAGAGTTGTCCCTGGCAAAAATTTATTTCTGTAGGAAAAAATCCATTC
>JASPKP010000684.1:17500-25000 GCA_030674155.1 Stramonita haemastoma
AGAACTCCAAGGTTCACCCATGGTGACATTATTTTTTGCGTGGGCGACCTTTTTTTTCCCCCTTCCTACCATTAATGCAGCCACATTCCGAATTCGGGGGGCGTTCATTTCGTTTAAACGTTGCCAGTGACCTCTGCTGCTAATATCTTTTCTTCTAAACCATGGGGAGGGATTCATTGTCAGACGGTGGATAGACAGATGGTGAACTTGTATCCACCCTTAGATTTTAATTTTTTCCTTGTCGTGATGTGACCATTAACCCCGATGCTAAATTTGTGCTGATTGGAGAATACGTTTCGAACCAGGAAGAAAAGTGGCCAATCAAATGAGAGAAGACAAAAGAGGCTGATGGGAGAAATTGGGGCGGGGTGGGGGTGGTTTTTGTGGGGGGGGGGGGGGGGTTAGGAGGTGGGTGGGGGGAGGGTGGTAGGGTGGCTGACAGAGCAGAAGAATGAGGGAAACAGTTATTTTTGGTGTGTGTGTGTGTGTGTGTGTGTGTGTGTGTGTGTGTGTGTGTGTGTGTGTGTGTGTGTGTTTGTCCTGTGTATGTGTGTGTTGTGTGTGTGTGTGTGTTTGTGCTGTGTATGTGTGTGTTTTGTGTGTGCGTGCGTGCGTGCGTGCGTGCATGCGTGTATGTGTGTGTGTAAGAGATTGAATGAGAGAAAGAGACAGACAGACAGAAAACCAGTGCGAATACAAATACGGTATTCAGATGTATAACACCTTTCTGAAAGGCTTACCCAAAGTTATGAAAGCAAGAGTTAACTATAGACAGACAGACAGACAGATAAAGAGAGACAGCGAGAGAGTGACAGTAACAATGGTCTTTTGTGGTAAGCTTTCAAGCCCATTCACAAGGGGACAGTGGGAAGGGGACTGGGCACACAAAACACATATCCAACTAGACCAAGAAAACACTTCCCAACAGCCCAGATAATAATCATCATCATGACATGGATTGCACATCAGGCTTCAACAGCTGCGACAAAACACAGGTATTGCAAACAATGATCGATGACTGTAGTTCTTTGGCAAAGTGAAAATAATTAACAAAAACTCAGCTCTGTTAAAGCTTTACCAGCTATACAGCACGGCGTCTTGTCATTCATTGAGACATGCGATTTGTTAAAAAAAAAAAAAAAAACACACACACACGCGCAAAAAAAACAAACCACACACACAAGAAAAACGTCATGTGCAGAACTAACTGTGACGCGAAAAGATGACATAGAAAACCACGTCAGCACAATCATTTTTATGTTGAAAACTAACTTGGCGAAATAGTCCGAGCGTGAGGTATTGTAAAATCGACTAAACCTTGTTTTGTGAGATATATTAGGTTTTTCAACGGATTTTGAAACTTTAATATGTCTTTATTTGAAATCCGTTGGAGGCCAAGTTGGGAATGTTGGGCAACTCTTGATATAAAGCATTATTTATCCCTACCCTAAACACTTTTCTGGCATCACTGCGGCGTTCTAAATTTAGCTGACCGGGATTTTAGAAGACCATCCCAACAGCGCGCAGGGGAAGCGGCTTCTATAAACAGTGGGCCAGCTGCATGCCAGGCGCCCTGCGGCCTTGTTTTCACCCCCGTGAAACGGAATGGGTTCGCTCACAGCGAGTCGTGCCGGCGTTTGGCTTTTACACGTTTTGCGTTGACTATATTGTACCATTGACACTTCTCGTTGTGTTTCTTTTGTGAAGTACAATCCTCGATTATTAAAAATATGCACACCATTTTATCAAACATTCTTGGCAGATCGATTGTGTGAGCGGATGCGTCTTGAGAAGCGGATGCTTGATCAGAAAGAGCAATGTTTTCGACCCAGAATCTTTCGTGTACCTTATTTTAGAATGTAAGCCAGAAAAGATGGAATTAGTGTGTGTGTGTGTGTGTGTGTGTGTGTGTGTGTGTGTGTGTGTGTGTGTGTGTGTGTGTGTGTGTGTGTGTGAGAGAGAGAGAGAGAGAGAGAGAGAGAGAGAGAGAGAGAGAGAGAGAGAGAGAGAGAGAGAGAGAGAGAGAGAGAGAGATAAAATGAAATGAAATGAAAATGTTTTTATTGAACATCAGCCTTGGGCCACAATTCAAAACGAAGTGGGAGATGGGGGAGTGGATGTATGTGCATATAACGAATTTGTTCAAAGTCTCATCATAAAGCAATGGTACACACTTGATACAACGCATCTTTTTCACTATTAGATCTAGATCTACTTACTTTACATAAGTTCTGCCACTGTCTGTCTTCTTCGAATAGCACGGAATAAAAATGTTGCTAGCTGCACTAAACCACATCTACTACGTGCCTGAAGAAGAAAAGGCATAGGCACATGAAGAAGATCTTTCAGGTAACTGGTTCGTAAATCTGTATATAATGGACAAATATATATTAGATGGTATTCATCTTCAATAACGTTTTTGCACAAAGAACAGTTTTTATCTTGATTGTTGTTGCTGTATCTGTTGAGATTATTATTTAAAGGAAGAACATTCATTCTGGCCTGTGACAGTGCAACTCTGAAACAATAAATATCAATACTATGAAGATACAATTCTTTTTCAAAAACAGTCTTAAAAGATCTATATGTTGCATACCTATTACTCTCTCTCATGACACCTGACCACTCCTGAATAAACATATCAATTAATCTTTGCTTGAATGCACTAAGGAATCCCTGAATATCACCAACACCCTGTTGTAGCCAAACAATATTAAACCCTGAATTGCACAACAATTCCCTTACACTTGCTACCCAACATTTTTTACCTTTCTCATCTAGAATTAATTGCATTTCGTAGGCCTGTCTTGACAACCTCTGATTACTCATTTGTAGTAATTTTAACCAATATCTAACTGCACAAATATATGAGTTTATGAATAAAGGATATCTGGCAACTTCCCCATAAACCATTTTATTTGGTGGTATAACAGGAACTCCCAGAAAACGTTTACAAGCCATCAAATGTATTTTTTCTACATGTTCTAAGCGATTTACTCCCCATACTTCAGATGCATATAGCAATATTGGCTTAATTTTTACATCAAAAACTTTAAAATAAACCTGGTAAGAAATATCTTTGTTTTTTTTAAATGCTCTAATTAAACTTATTAGTGCTTTTTTCCCCTTTACACACAAATGTTCTGTACCCAGCCTATGACAAAGTTTTGTCGTAAAAACATACCCCAAATAACAATATTTATTTACAACTTCTAACTTTTTATCTCCTAAAAACCATTCCTCATCCTTACCCAAAATCCCTCCTTTCCTAAAGACCATAACTTTGGTTTTATCTGTATTAATGTTTAATTTCATATCCACACAACACTTTTGGAGAATATTCAACTGATTTTGCAGGCCTACAGGAGTAGAAGACAACAAAACAACATCATCTGCAAAAAGCAAAATGAACAACTCTACAGCACCTGGTATCAGTTGTACACCATGTTTTCCCTTCTCAGACATATGAGTTGCTAGTTGATTAATAAACATTCCAAACAAAGTAGGACTCAAGACACGAGAGAGAGAGAGAGAGAGAGAGAGAGAGAGAGATGAGAGAGAGAGAGAGAGAGAGAGAGAGAGAGAGAGAGAGAGAGAGGAGAGGAGAGAGAGAGAGAGAGACTGGCCACTTTATTTGTTTGCAGTTGAGAAAATAATGCATACTTTTTTTCCTGCTGGTTACTTCAACTACGCACGCTATGGGCTCTACTGTCTGCATTCCAAGCTAGTCTACATCTTGATCTGTCCAAAAAGTTCATTGGTGGAGGACACCTCATGCGCCATGAAGCAGGTCTCTGGAATGACAGATGGTCTGACCTCTTCATGGAGACAACATACATGTGCTATAGCCATGGACCATCTGGGGTTATTGGATCCACATTAAGTGAGTCCACATTGGTTATTTGGGCATACTCTCACAGTACAATGACGCCAATCCTGCACGATCTTCAGGAGATGAAGAGAGGGAAAGAATCCCACACAGCTGTTGAGTCTCCAAAAGAAGAACACAATACTTGCCTGAAAGAAGATGCTGCAGACAGAGAGAAGATAAGAGAGGCCCTGTCAACACGCGTTGATGTGTTTGACATCAGTAAACACCCAGAAAATGGCACATCATCAATATCTATCTTAATCAAGCAATGATGTAGATGAGCCCTCGCTGAACGTTCATGAAGCTGTTGAAATTAAATCCCAGCAATGTGAAGATTTGATTTTTGAAAGCCACCGGCCCACTGGTTTCCACATAAAATGGATAAGATGCATCAGAACAATGGCTTCTGTAACAAAGAGAGCCCACAACGACCAGGCTGGACATTCATGCATAGACACTGAGTTCATTTTTGTGCGTTGTCTTGGAATCATGGCCTAAATGAAGGACAATATCTTACTAGAAACTCTCTTTTCTCATGAGTTGGCACCATTTTTTGATGTCAATAGCGCTATGCACACAACAGCTAAGTCTGCATTGAAGAACAAGCTGCTGGCTGTTCATGGAACACGTCGTCTGGACCCTGCAGATGTTGTCATCCTGGATGCCTGTGCTGTACTGTGCACGGTGTCATGGCCTGGCCAGCTTGCAAAAGTGTCAGATTTTGTGAATGCAGCTGTTGCTATCATTCTTCGTTATGCTGAAACTACTTCACAAGTTCTATATGTGGTGTTTGACCCATACCCTGAAGTGAGTACCAAGTCATGTTGTCCTGCTGGGTGACAGGAAGGATTCAGCCAGTTGTACACCCTCAGTGAGAGCACATCTCTTTAAAGCAAACATTGGTCTTGAATGGAACAGCCAACAAGCAGCCAGTCATCAAAATGATTGCAGATGAACTGAGGGTCATGGAACCAGTGAAGGGAAAGCAGATGATTATGACTGGGCCAGATCTGCAGCCATTGTGCTAGGTGTTGGTCCACTGCAGACAGCTGTCCACCATGAGGAGGCTGATGTGTTGATGGCACAGACTGTGCTTCAAGATGCAAGAAATGGACGCAAATCCATGCGTGATTTCTGATGACACTGATGTCTTGATTTGGACCCACCACTTACATTACAGGACTGATGGGTTTTCTAAAGACCTTCTGACCATGGAGTCATGCAGTTTGGGCAAATCCATCATCAAAGTAAATGAAGTCATCAGAAGACACACAAACATCATGCCACACCTTCTCTGTGCTCATGCACTCACTGGATCTTACACTGTGTCCTTTTCTGGTGTTGGCAAGCTAACTGTGCTGAAGAAGCTTTCGTCATTTGATGGATTCCTGAGACTTGGGAATCTGACAGCAGAGAAGAAGGACGTCATAATTATATCCATGCTTGGATTGTGTTTCCATGCTATACAACCATGAGCAAAGAACACACCTGGAAACTACGCGTGCTGACATCTTCAGACCAAAGATTAAAGAGAAACGACACATCGCTCACAAATTGAATTGTCTGCCACCAACCAAGACCAGCTTTGAAGCACACTGCTTATAGCCATTTATCAGGTGGCCCTGTGGAAAGGAAGCAGCAGAACACCCAACAACTCCAGACATCAGTCCTCTGAACTGTGGCTGGGAACTGTGTGGGTCCACACTCATTCCACAGCATGGATTGCGGGGACAATGACCAGCACCAGACGAGGTCTTGAATCTCAACAGCTGCACCTGCAAGACTGAATGCAGTTCAACCATTTTCACCTGCACCAAGTTAGCACTGACCTGCAGGGAATTCTGCAATTGCAAAAGATTTTTTTCTGTGCATACCCCCCAGGACAGACGTCACCAGAGACCCAGAAAATGATGATGTGGACAAGACCTGTGTGGAGAGCTGATTGGATTTGAATTTATGTACCTGATTCTTTAAACCATATTTTCCAACACATGCATCCATTAATCATTCAATACTGGAATAAGCTTTATTATTTGTTTGCTTGCTTGTTTTAGATTGCCTGTTTGTTTGTTTCTGTTTGCTTTACATTATTTATTTTATTCAATAGCATGCCCAAGTATATCCATTGAAGTATTTCTTGCCTACCTTGAAAAAATACAAAAATACGTAAAATTATGCAAAATTACGTAATCTCTTTATAAAAAGTGTACAATTGTGATGATATGAACCCCTTTCAGTTAACTGATTAATAATTTTGCATGAAAAAATATTTGATTTGAAATTAGATGTCAAATACCCTCTACTTTTAAAATTCTCTGTATCCGTGGCGGCCATCTTGGATATTACGCAATAACTCAAGATGCCCAACATTTACGACTTGGCCTCCAACGGATTTGGATTCAGCACCCCAAAATCCTTTAGAATCACCAAAAAAACTAAATATATCTCTCAGAACAAGGTTATCCGAATTTCGCCTGGACTAAAATAGGGGAGAGGAAAAGGTACTGGCGGCATGTTAACAACAGAGAGAGAGAGAGAGAGAGAGAGAGGGGGGGGGGGGGGGAGGAGAAGGAAAGAGTGACACGAAAGGCGAGGGGGGAAAAGGAAAGAGACAGAGACACGGAGAGAGACAGACAGACAGACAGAGAGACGCAGACGCAGATGATTTATTCAAATAGGCCTCAGCCCCTTATGAAGGGGAATGTGAACAAGACAAGGAATGGTATCATAAATACAGTGCAATGTCATTTGATCAGTGTACGCAACTTTATGAAGCGACTATTTCTCTAGGCTTGAAAGCCTTGCACAAAAAGAAAAGAGAAATCCTGTATAACTTCGGGATTTGTACAATACATTAAGAAATTCATTTCAAATATGCATGGTGTCTTGGAATATTTTGGTTGAATAAATTTCACTCTAAGGTCAAGTAATTGAGACACAGAGAGAGAGAGACAGACAGACAGAGAGACAGAGACAGAGAGAGTGAGAGAGAGAGTGAGAGACACTTCATACTTCAGACTTTTACTGTACATCGGCCTTAGGCAACGACACAAAAGAATGGTGGGCAAATGGAGTGCGCATTTGACATAAGTGTTATAAGCATATCATTACTATCAACGAATAAATACATATGAAATAATGTATCAGCAACAATAAAACACAAAAATCACATCAGTTATATAGCTATATCCAAAATGTTCATCGCAAAGCAATTAACGTGGGTCATAATCAACAATGTTTTAAACGTTGTATTGAGAGAGAGAGGAGAGAGAGAGAGAGAGAGAGAGAGAGAGAGAGAGAGAGAGAGAGAGAGAGAGAGAGAGAGAGAGAGAGAGAGAGAGAGAGAGAGAGAGAGAGAATGAATGAATGAATGAATGAATGAACATTTTTATTGAGGGAAAGGATTAAGCACAATGGTGGCTTGTTTCATCCAGCCCTCTTTAAAAAAAAAAAAAAGAAAAAAAAAAGCGAATCAATCAACCAATCAATCCAAATGCATAATTCAAGTATAAAGCTATGAAAATCAAAATTTGGTGAATAAATCAACCAATCGTATGATTTGAGCATAAAGCTATAACATTTGAAAAGAGAGAGAGGGAGGGAGTGAGAGGAATAAGGTGCGGGCTGTT
>JASPKP010000684.1:30000-38828 GCA_030674155.1 Stramonita haemastoma
AATAAAAATAAAGTTCTTTTTATTTCTCTTTTTCTATTGTTTTTTTTTTTCTTTTCTTTTTGGCCTCCTGTTCCTCTTTTTGTGGGGTTTTTGGGGTTTTCCCTTTTTTTCCCGTTTACCCAATACCCTTTTAAACCTGTCCCCCTTTCCTTTTTTTTTCCCCTTTTTTCCTTTTCCCCTTAAACCGGGGGTATTATAAATTTTGGGTTTTTTGGGGTTTTTAAAAAACCCCTTTTTTTTGGGGTGGGGTTCAGCCCAGAACGTTTTGACAATGTATTCCCCAAAGGGGTTTTTTCTTCCACTCGATCTAAAACTAAAAAAATAAAAAAAAAATTTTTTTAAATTTAAAAACAAAAACCCCAAAAAATTTCCCCCTTTTCCCCCCCTTTACACACAACCCCAACCAACAAACCCCCAACACACACACACACACAACACACACTCTCTCTCCTCCTCTCTTCTCCCCCCTTTTTTTCTCTCTCCTCTCTCTCTCTCTCCTTTTCCCCTCTCTCTTTCCCCTTCTCTCCCACTCTCCCTAAAGGTCCCTCGGATGAGATTTTAAAAAACCGGGGGGCCCGTTGCGAACGCACGCAGAACTTCTCGCCCCCAAAATTAAAAAACCTTTCCCCCTTTTCCCCTAAGAAAAAAGGCATCGTTTTTCCGGGGGAACAGATCCCTTTATAAAATTTTCCTACACAGGGGGGCTGGATGTTAAAAAAGCCCAAAGTGCTTTTCCCCCTTTTTAAAACGAAATAAAAAAAAAATCAAAAAAATTTAAATTTTGTCTCTCTCTCTCTCCCCTTTTTCTTTTGTCCCCTGTCTGTCTGTTTTCCCCGGGTCTGCCCCGCCCCTTCCCCGGGCTGCCCTTTTGGGGCCCTTTTTTCTCTCTCTCCCTCCCCTCCTCACTCCCCTCCCCCTTTCCCCTCTCTCTCTCTCCCTCCACCAAACCCTCTCCCCCCCCCCCAAACCCCCCCAAAAAAAAAAAAAAGGGGCCTAGACCCCGTTGCTTTTTTGAAGGACGCAAATGACTAAATAACCCCAGTACCCCCCTTTTTGCTTTTGGGGAGCGCTAAGGAACGCCCCGGCCCCCGGGGTTTTCCCCCCGACTTTTTGGACCCGGATATGAAAATTTCTGGGGAAAACGACAGTCAAGTGGTGGACACTTGGGGTGACTGACTGACTGACTTTTTAAGGACACAACATTAAAGAAGGGTTTTTTAACTTTTTATTGGGGGGGGGGGGGGGGGGGGGGGGGGGGGTTGTGGGGGGGTGTTTTTTGTGTGGTGTTTTTTGTGTGTGTTTGGGGTTGTGTGGTTTTTTGGGGTTGGGGAAAGAGAGGGGGTTGGGGGGAGATGGGGGGGGTTTGAGACAGAGACAGAAAAAAGGGGGGGGGGGGGGGGGGGGGGGGGGCATACAGAAAAGACAAGAGAGAGAGGGGGGGGGGAAAAAAAAAAAAGAAAGAGAAGAGAAGGGGAGAAAAGAGAGAGAGGGGGGAAAGAGAGAAAAGAGAGAGAAGGGGGAAGAAAAGGGGCAGACAGAAAAAACAACCCCACAGACAGACAGACAAAAGGGGAAAAAAGGGGAGGAGGAGGAGAAGAAAAGAAGAAAAAGAAGAAGGGGAAGAAGGGAAAAAAAAAAGGGGAAAAGAAGAAAAAAAGGGGGACATTTTTCATTCTTTAAATTTCCCAACCCAAATTGGCCCTTTATTTTTTGGGGAAAATGGGGCAAATTTCATTTTCTTGGAAAATGAAGACAAATTGAGTTTACTTAACTTCACAAAAAAAACCCCCCCAAAATTTTCCACTTTTCTCTCTCTCTTTTCTCTCTCTCTTCCCGGCCCCCTTTTCTCCCCTCTCTCTCTCTCCTTTTCCACTTCTCTCCCAAATCTCCCCCCTCCCCCCCCCAAACCCTCTCTTTTTGGTTTTGGCCCCCTCCTCTCGGGGGGGGGGGGGGGGGGGGGGGGGGGGGTCCCCTCCTTTTGTCTCGGGCTGTCCTGTCTGTTGTCCCGTCTGTCCCTGTTCCCGTCCCGTCTGTCTTTCTGTCTCTCCTCTCCTCTCCTCTCTCTTAAACCCCCTCCCCTCTCCCCCCTTTCCCCTCCCCCTCCCCTTTTCTTACTTCCCCCGGAAAGAGAGAGGGAAAAAGAGAGAGAAAAAGAGAGAGAAAAAGAAAAGGGAAAAGAGGAAAAGAAGACATCTTTTGGGGGGCCCCCCCCTTTTTTCTTTTCCCCCCCTTTTTTTTTCCCCCCCCCCAATCCTTTTTTTTTTTCCCCTTTCCCTTTAAAGGAAGAAAAGGGAAAATTTTTTAAAAAAAAAAATTTAAAATTTTTTTTTTATTTTTATTTTTTTTTTTTTTAAAAATTTTTCCCCCCCCCCCCCCCCCCCCCCCCTTTTCCCCCCCCTTTTTTTTCCCCCCTCCCCCCCTCTCCCCCCCCCCTTTCCCTTTTCCTTTTTCCCCCCTTTTTCCCCCCCCCCTTTTTCCCCCCTTTTTGTTTTTTTTGTTTTTTTTTTGGGGGTTTTTGGGGGGGTTTTTTTGTTTTTGGGGGTTCGGGGTTGGGGGTGTTTGGGTTTTTGCGTTTTTGGGCGGGGGGGGTTTGGGGGGGGGGGGGGGGGGGGGGCGGGGGAGAGGGGTTTTTTGGTGGGGGGGTTTGGGGGGTTTTTTGGGGGGGGGTTTTTTGGGGGGGGGGTTTTTTTTTTTTTTTAAAGGGGGGTTTTTTTTTTTTTTGTTTTTTTCTTTCCCCCCCCCAAAAAAAAAAAAAAACCCCTCCTTTTTTTTCTTAAAAACTTTAAAAATTTTTCCCCCCTCGTTTTTCCCCCCCCCTAGGGGAAAAAGCTACCATTTTCATTTGGGGGCTTTGTATTTTTAGCGTATGCATTTCCCTTAATTGAAAAAAAAAAAAAAAAAAAAAAAAAAAAAAAAAAAACTCAACAACGGAAAGGGTTGGTTTTTTTTTAAACCCCAAAGAAACAAAATTTTTTAAACACAACAAAGCATTTTGGGAAAAAAGGGAAAAAAATGGGAAAAAAGGGTTTCCAACGTCGAAAAATGGAAGACAAATTTTTTTGTCAAACCAACCAATTTCCCAAAAAAATTTTAAAACCCTAAAAAAAAAACAACTAAAAAAAAAACAAAACAAACACAAACAACAAAAACACCCAAACCCCCAAACACAACACACCCACACACACCCACACCAAAAAAACCCCAAACACCCACACAAACAAAAAACACACAAAAACCCCACAAACACAAAAACCAAAAACCAAAACACCCACCGCCCCACACAAAACACACACAAAAACCCCGCACGCACAAAAACCACCACAAAACAACACACACTTAACCACACACAAACACAAACCCCCAACCACAACACCACCAAAACCCCCAAAACACACACACAAAAAACACAAAACACACACACCCCCCAAAAACACAACACACACAACACACAGGGCCCCACACCACACACACATACACAAAAAAACAAAAAAAAACACACCCCCACACCCCCCCCCCCCAAAAACCCAAAAAGATTATATCAAGGGTTCAAACCACAGCACCATTCCTGTTATCCCCTTTCAAAACCTTGGCTTCTCTTTAGCTGTGCCAGAAAGGGGAAGGGGATTTTTTTTTAACCCCGATGATTTGAGGGAGGTGGGTTTTTGGAGGGGGAGGGGGTGAAGGGGGGGGGGGGGGAGGGAACAATATGGTAAAATAAAAAAGCTAAACCATAAACCACAGATTGGGTTTGCTTCGCGAACGCGGGGAGAAAATGTTTTTGATTGGGTTTGGGGTTTTCGTCAAAACGATGTTTTGATTGGTCCGTTGTAAAATTTTTTTTTTTAAATGGTTGGGTTTTTTGCTGAAATTGGGCGGGAATGGGGTTTTTTTTTTTTTGATTGGGTTTGGTTTTTTGCTGACCCTTGGGGCGGCAATGCTTCCTTTTTTTGTTTTTTTGCTGACCTAGAGCAATGTTTTTGAATTTGGGTTTGTTTTGGGTTTTTGACCCTGAGAGCAAAGTTTTTGATTGGGTTGGGGTTTTTTGCTGATGTGACAGCAAAAGTTTTTTTTATTGGGTTGGGTTTTTTGCGTGGACAAACAATGTTTTTTTTTATTGGTTGGTTTGTTGCTTTTACATTGGGCGGGTTTAATGCTTTTGTTATTAAATTGGTTTTTGGGTTTTTTGACAATTTACATTTTTAAAAGTTTTTGCAAACCTCCTTTCCCCCTTCCCCAAAAAACCCCCCCCCCCCCACCTTCCCCCCACCCCCCCAACCCCTTTTCCCCCCCTTTTTTAATTTATTACCCCCACCCCCGGCCCCCCCCCACCCAACCCCCCCCCAACCCTTCCAAAAAACCCCCCCCCCCACCTTTCCCCCCCCACCCCCCCACCCCCCCCCCCACCAACCCCCCACCACCAAAAAACCCCCCCACCAACCAACCACCCCCCACAAACCCCCCTTCCTTTCCCCCCCCCTCCCCCCTCCTTCCCCCCCTTCCCCCCCCCCCCCCCCACTTACTTTTTGTTTTCCCCCCCCCCCCACCCGCCCCCCCCCCCCCCACTTTTCTCTCTTCCTGCTTTCCTTTTCCCCTCACCCCCCCCCCCTTTTTTCCATTTTTTCCCTCCCTCCCCCCCCCCCCCCTCCCCCCTTGCTTTCCCCCAACCCCCCCCCTCCTTTTTCTCTTTCCCCTCCCCCTCCCTTTTCCTTTCCCCCCCTTTTACCCCCTTGTTTTAACACTCGGGAAAAGGGTTAAAATCCCAAGGGGGCGGAATAATAAAAAATAAAAAAAAAAAAAAAAGAAAAAAACGGAATGGGGGAAAGGGGTTTTGAAAACCCCAAACCCCCCAAACCACTGGGGAAACCCCTCAAAGGTACAAAATTTTTTTGCCCCCAGGGGGGGACTTTTTGGGCTGGGGGGACGTAAATGTTTAAAAACCCGGGGGGGTACCTCCCAGAACGGGTTTAATTTTTCCCTTTCCCCCGCGAAAAAAAAAAAAAAACCCATAAAAATTTGGGTTGGTCGCTGAAAAAAAAAATTAAAAAAAAAAAAAAAACAAAAAAAAAAAAAAGGGTTTTTCGCTTTTGGTTTTGCCCCCCCCCCCCCCCGGTTTTAAAAATGTTTTAAAAAAACGCGGGATTTTCACCCCAACGTAATTTCCCCTTTTTTAAAAATGGGTTTTATTTCTGCCCTTTTTCTCTCGAGAACCCCTTTTTAATTTAAAATTTACCCCCAAAACCTTTTTTCCTTTTTTAATATGGGGTTAATTCAAAAACCCGGGATAGCTCAGGGGTAAGAGCCCCTCTTTTTTCCCTCCGGGCCAATGTTAAAAAGCAGCAGGGGAGCGTGTTTCCCAAATTTGGGATAATTTGACTGTTTGCGCACCTTGGCTTCATACGGGGAACCCCTATTCCCCCCCGCTCAAAAAGGGGTACCCCCCCCCTCAAAAGGGGGCCCCCGGGAAGGAAAAGCAGCGGGGGAAAAGGAGAGGGGGGCCCCGCCGCCCCCAACCCCGCCCCCCCCCCTTAAAGGGGGAATTGAGACTCTAAATGCCCGCCCCCTTGCCCCAAACAAAGGTTTTTTTAAAAACGGGAAAACCTTTCCCCTTTATTATTTTTCCCCTTTTAAATGTTTTGTGGAAAGTTTGGGGCCCTGCAAATGACAAATAAAATTACGGGTCCGGGAATTTCATTTGGCTTCAAACATTGGGATTGTGGAAAAAGCAAAAAAAAAGGAGGGTTGGATGGTTTGGGTTTGGGGGAAAGGGGGGAAAAGGGAGGGGATGGAGGGGGGGAGGGAAGGAGGGAGGGAGGGAGGGTTTGATGGGGGGATGGAGGGGGGGAGGGAAGGAGGGTTTTGGGGGGAATGGAGGGAAAGGGAGGGAGGGTTTGGAAATGGGGGGGGAAATAGGGAGGGCTTCTTTTTTCTTCCCCCCTTTTTCTTTTTCCCCCTTCTTTTTCCCCTTCTTTTTTCTTCATTTCATTTTTCTTTTTTCCCTTTTTTTCCTTTTTTTTCTTTCCTTTTTTTCTTTCTTTCCCTTTTTACTTCTTTTGGGTGGGTGGGCGTCGTGGGTCGTCATGGGCGTCGAAAAACCCAGACAACAATATTTTTTTCTCCCCATAGGGAACAAAAATCGTTGCATTGAGCTGCTTTTTAATTGTCTGGCATTCAATTCCCCTTAACTTTTACGTGGGCTTTGAAATACCCTCTGCGAGAAAGGGGCTAAAAAAAAAGTTTTAAGGGGGAGAATTCTATGCAGAAAAAAGCTGTTTTTCTTATGTCGTGTGTAACTTTTTTTGGGTAAGGGTTTTATAATTTGGGCTGGGGGAAAAAAAGGTGTCTTCAAAGGAAAAAGGTTTTAAAACCCCACGTATTTTATGTATTAAAGGATGTGAGTGTTGGGGGTTTTGTGTGTGTGAGTGTGTGTGTGTGTGGTGTGGTTTTGTGTGGTGGGGTGTGTGTTTTGTGAAAATGTGCAGCATTTAAAAATGCACCCAAAATGGAAATTTAATTAAATTCAAAGGGAAAAATTTCCCCAAGAATTTTTTAACTAGAAAACTATAGGAAAAAGGGGCACTGTCCCGCAAAGTTTTCCCCGTGGAAAAAAAAAAATGAATGGCTAAAAGAACGGGAACCCCAAAGAAACGGGGAAAAATGAATGAAAAGAATAAAAGAATTGAATGAACGAAAAACGAACCCCAAAGAACGAAAAGAACGAACGAACGAACGAAAAGAACGAACAACGAACGAACGAAAAAGGAAAGAAAAGAAAGAAAAGCGGGGGGGAAGGGGAAGGGGAAAAAAGGAAGGAAGGGGAAAAGGGAAAAGGGAAGGGGAAAGGGAAAGGAAGGGAAAGAACGAACGAACGAACGAAAAAACGAACGACGACAAATGAATGAAGGGAAAGAAAAAAAAAAAAAAAACGAATAAAGGAAGGAAAAGGGAAGGGGAAAAATTTAAGGGGAAAGGGAAAGGGAAGGGGAAGGGAAAAAAAAAGAAGGAAGGAAGGAACGAACGAAAAGGGAAAGAAGGGGGGAGGGAGGGCCGGGGCGGGCGGAAAAGGGGCGACGGACGGACGGAGGACGACGAACGGGGCGCCCCAAAAAAGAACGAAAAGAAAAACGAATGAAAGAAGGCCAAAAAAGAAAAACGGGAATGCCCACTGAAAGAATGCAGGAACGGAAAAAAAAAAGTTTTCAATATTTTTTTTTAAAACACCCCGGAGAAGCGGGGAAAGGGGGTCAGTAAAAAAAGCATTCCCACAAAGGAAAATTTTCCCTGCAGAACTTCCCCCTCCCTTTTTTATTCCCCCCTCCTTTTTTTCTCTCTCCTCCTGTTTTTCTGCCTTGTTCCTATTTTTAAACCCGTCCCCCCCCCCTCTTTTTCCCCTTTTTTTGCCTTCCCTTTTCATTTCCCCACGTTTTTCTTCCAGAAAGACTAAAAAGAAAAATTTTTCCCAACCCCCTCCCCAACCCCAAAAACCCCCCCCGGAAAGGGCGGGTGCCTGGGCCTGAAAATACAGCGCTTAAAAGGGGAGCACAAAAAGCATTTCCAAAATCATATAACGGGGGAAAAGGGTTTGGGCTGAGATGGGCAAAGGGAAAAAAAGAAGGGGAAGAAAAGAAAAAAGGAAAAAAGAAGAAGGAAGAAGAAAAGAAAATAAGAATTATAAAAAAATATAACACTAATCGAATTTTTCTCGAATATTTCCCAAAAACATGGATTTTCCCCCAAAAAATATCCCCTGCCAAAATTACACAGCTAACAATATAAACCCAAACCCCCCCCTTTTCCCCAAAGGATGACAAATTAAAAAAGAAAAATTAAAGCCCCTTCAAAAACATGAACCCAAAAAAAATTTTTTTGGGTAGTAAAACAAAGTGGAGAAACAGAAGGGGAAGGAGAACGACGGGAAAAAGGAGGGGGGGAAGAGGAAGGAAAAAAAGGAGGAGGGGAAAAATTGGGTAAAGAATAAAACAAAACTTTACATTTTTCCCTTTCCCCTATTTTTCTTTTTTTTTTTTTAAAAAAAACACTTTAAAAAAGCACTTTTTTGCACAAAAAAACCCCCAACCTTCTTTCATAACTTTTCGACCCCTCCAACTCAAATCGAAATATAAAAAGAAAAAAAAAAAAACCCCCAAACCCAATTTTAAAAAATCCTCATAACCCCCATTAAAAAAAAAACAACCCCCCCCACAACAACAAAGAAAAAAAAGCCCCAATTTAAAAAATAGAATAAAAAACCGCGAAAAAAAAAAAGTTTTTGGGAAAACTTGAGACCCCCCGCCAATAAATTGGTGTGTTTTACCACTCCCAAAAAGTCCCCCAAAATTAAAAAAATTTAATTGGGGGTCACTCCCAAACAAATGGACCCAGAAGAGAAATAAAAATACAGGAAACAAGGGGCCCACAAAAACTTTTTGCAACTGGGCCCCCAAAAGAAAAGCTGGGGACAAAACCCACAAAAGACAGCTGCAAAAAGGGGGCGGGAAAAGCCTAGTGGGGCAAACATTCACGGGGGAATTTTGGGCGATCGGAAATTTCGATTCCCGTTGGGGGGAAAATTTTTTTTTCCCGGATTTTAAAATCGTTGGGGGGACTCCACTCTCCCCCCCCAAAAAAATTTTTTCGGAAAAAGGGTAAAACCGGAAAGGGCCCCGGTTTTCAACGCACGCAGGGAAAATCTTGCCACCCCTTTTTAAAACCCCTGTTCCCCCTTTTTGTAAAGTAGGGGCCCTTTTTTTTGCCGGGGGAAGAGAAGAAAAAAATTTACCCAAATGGGATACACACGGGACTGGGTGAAAAAAAAAAACCCCCAAAAAATT
>JASPKP010006843.1:0-5000 GCA_030674155.1 Stramonita haemastoma
CCCTGGTTTATATCTGACTTGAACAACCTGGACTCCCTCTTTCCCCCTCTCACACTACCTCCCCGTGTCTCTCAGAATTAATCTTCATCCTAAAGCTGCTCAGCAACCCCTTCGATAGTCTCTTTAGGAATACATCAGTTCAGAGTTCACAGTCCACCCAGCCCCTACAACACACTATTCCAGCACACTTTGAAAGGTGGTCTGGAGAAATCTGCCATGACAAGAATTTACTACACACCAACCATGACTTGATGGGCACAGCGCTCTCTGAGGTGGCTGCAGTGACTAGTTTGGTTCTTGTCTTCACTGCCAGGGTCGTCTCTGGACAGGGAGCTATCAGGGCTGAAATACTGCACACTGCACTGATAGGAGCAGAACCCTGGCTTTTACAGTGTGGATGTCAATGCTTGCTGTTCACTGTGTAGCCCAGAGGATGGGGCTCTGAACCCAGGACATTACACTGTGGTTCTCTCTGTTTGCTGTTCACTATACTATAGGATGGGGCTCTGAACCCAGGACATTACACTGTGGTTCTCTCTGTTTGCTGTTCACTATAGTATAGGATGGGGCTCTGAACCCAGGACATTACACTGTGGTTCTCTCTGTTTGCTGTTCACTATACTATAGGATGGGGCTCTGAACCCAGGACATTACACTGTGGTTCTCTCTGTTTGCTGTTCACTATAGTATAGGATGGGGCTCTGAACCCAGGACATTACACTGTGGTTCTCTCTGTTTGCTGTTCACTATACTATAGGATGGGCTCTGAACCCAGGACATTACACTGTGGTTCTCTCTGTTTGCTGTTCACTATAGTATAGGATGGGGCTCTGAACCCAGGACATTACACTGTGATTCTCTCTGTTTGCTGTTCACTATACTATAGGATGGGGCTCTGAACCCAGGACATTACACTGTGGTTCTCTCTGTTTGCTGTTCACTATAGTATAGGATGGGGCTCTGAACCCAGGACATTACACTGTGGTTCTCTC
Organism: Stramonita haemastoma; assembly: GCA_030674155.1. NCBI lineage: Eukaryota > Metazoa > Mollusca > Gastropoda > Neogastropoda > Muricidae > Stramonita > Stramonita haemastoma. Next base: position 993 of record JASPKP010006843.1, read on the forward strand.
TGTTTGCTGTTCACTATAGTAATAGGATGGGGATCTGAACCAGGACATTACACTGTGGTTCTCTCTGTTTGCTGTTCATTATAGGATGGGGCTCTGAACCCAGGACATTACACTGTGGTTCTCTCTGTTTGCTGTTCACTATAGTATAGGATGGGGCTCTGAACCCAGGACATTACACTGTGGTTCTCTCTGTTTGCTGTTCACTATAGTATAGGATGGGGCTCTGAACCCAGGACATTACACTGTGGTTCTCTCTGTTTGCTGTTCACTATAGTATAGGATGGGGCTCTGAACCCAGGACACTACACTGTGGCTCTCTCTGTTTGCTGTTCACTATAGTATAGGATGGGGCTCTGAACCCAGGACACTACACTGTGGTTCTCTCTGTTTGCTGTTCACTATAGTATAGGATGGGGCTCTGAACCCAGGACATTACACTGTGGTTCTCTCTGTTTGCTGTTCACTATAGTATAGGATGGGGCTCTGAACCCAGGACATTACACTGTGGTTCTCTCTGCTTCCTGTTCACTATAGTATAGGATGGGGATCTGAACCCAGGACATTACACTGTGGTTCTCTCTGTTTGCTGTTCACTATAGTATAGGATGGGGCTCTGAACCCAGGACATTACACTGTGGTTCTCTCTGCTTGCTGTTCACTATAGTATAGGATGGGGCTCTGAACCCAGGACATTACACTGTGGTTCTCTCTGTTTGCTGTTCACTATACTATAGGATGGGGCTCTGAACCCAGGACATTACACTGTGGTTCTCTCTGTTTGCTGTTCACTATAGTATAGGATGGGGCTCTGAACCCAGGACATTACACTGTGATTCTCTCTGTTTGCTGTTCACTATACTATAGGATGGGGCTCTGAACCCAGGACATTACACTGTGGTTCTCTCTGTTTGCTGTTCACTATAGTATAGGATGGGGCTCTGAACCCAGGACATTACACTGTGGTTCTCTCTGTTTGCTGTTCACTATAGTATAGGATGGGGATCTGAACCCAGGACATTACACTGTGGTTCTCTCTGTTTGCTGTTCATTATAGGATGGGGCTCTGAACCCAGGACATTACACTGTGGTTCTCTCTGTTTGCTGTTCACTATAGTATAGGATGGGGCTCTGAACCCAGGACATTACACTGTGGTTCTCTCTGTTTGCTGTTCACTATAGTATAGGATGGGGCTCTGAACCCAGGACATTACACTGTGGTTCTCTCTGTTTGCTGTTCACTATAGTATAGGATGGGGCTCTGAACCCAGGACACTACACTGTGGCTCTCTCTGTTTGCTGTTCACTATAGTATAGGATGGGGCTCTGAACCCAGGACACTACACTGTGGTTCTCTCTGTTTGCTGTTCACTATAGTATAGGATGGGGCTCTGAACCCAGGACATTACACTGTGGTTCTCTCTGTTTGCTGTTCACTATAGTATAGGATGGGGCTCTGAACCCAGGACATTACACTGTGGTTCTCTCTGTTGCTGTTCACTATAGTATAGGATGGGGCTCTGAACCCAGGACATTACACTGTGGTTCTCTCTGTTTGCTGTTCACTATAGTATAGGATGGGGCTCTGAACCCAGGACATTACACTGTGGTTCTCTCTGTTTGCTGTTCACTAAGTAAGGATGGGGCTCTGAACCCAGGACATTACACTGTGGTTCTCTCTGTTTGCTGTTCACTATAGTAGGAGGGCTCTGAACCCAGGACATTACACTGTGGTTCTCTCTGCTTGCTGTTCACTATGGGAGTCTGACCAGGACATACACTGTGGTTCTCTCTGTTCTGTTCACTATGGGGATCTGAACCCAGGACATTACACTGTGGTTCTCTCTGTTTGCTGTTCACTATAGGATGGGGCTCTGAACCCAGGACATTACACTGTGGTTCTCTCTGTTTGCTGTTCACTATAGTATAGGATGGGGCTCTGAACCCAGGACATTACACTGTGGTTCTCTCTGTTTGCTGTTCACTATAGTATAGGATGGGGCTCTGAACCCAGGACATTACACTGTGGTTCTCTCTGCTTGCTGTTCACTATAGAGGATGGGGCTCTGAACCCAGGACATTACACTGTGGTTCTCTCTGTTTGCTGTTCACTGTAGGATGGGGTCTGAACCCAGGACATTACACTGTGGTTCTCTCTGTTTGCTGTTCACTATAGGATGGGGCTCTGAACCCAGGACATTACACTGTGGTTCTCTCTGTTTGCTGTTCACTATAGATGGGGATCTGAACCCAGGACATTACACTGTGGTTCTCTCTGTTTGCTGTTCACTATATAGATGGGATCTGAACTCAGGACATTACACTGTGGTTCTCTCTGTTTGCTGTTCACTTAATGGGGCTCTGAACCCAGGACATTACACTGTGGTTCTCTCTGTTGCTGTTCACTATAGGGAAATTCTGAACCCAGGACATTACACTGTGGTTCTCTCTGTTTGCTGTTCACTATAGGATGGGGATCTGAACCCAGGACATTACACTGTGGTTCTCTCTGCTTGCTGTTCACTGTGATGATAGGATCTGATGATGATGATGACCTGATATTAATAAACATTTTTAACTCACCCTAAAAAGTAAAACTGTCTCTTAGTCTTGGTCTCTTTTTCTCTCTTTCAATATTCTCAACAACAACAAAAATTTCCCCACTCAACACAGGTCTATCTGCTCTTCTACACAGAGAGATTTGATTTGATTTGATTCATTCTTTTATATCGAGGATAATGGATAAAGCACTCTTACGCTTTTTTTTACATCCAGTCCCGTGTGTATGCAGTTTTGTAAATGTCATCTATTCCCACCGGCACACGATGACCTACTCTTACGAAAAGCAGAACAGGATTTAACATGAGCGCAAGATGTTCTGTGTGCGTTCGCACATGGGGCCTTGGTTTAAATTCTCATGAAGGACTTTTGGGGAGAGTGGAGTCGGCACTGATATTAACTCCAGGAGAAAAATCTCCTCGACCGGAATCGAACCCAGGTGTCAAATTGCCAGCACAATGTTCTGACTAGTATGCTATCCGTCGAGGAGAGAGAGAGAGAGAGAGAGAGAGAGAGAAAAGGAGAGAGAGAGAGAGAGAGAGAGAGAGAAGAGAAGAGAAGAGAGAAGAGAGAGAGAGACGAGGAGGAGGACGGAGAGAGAGAGGACGGACAGACAGACAGAGACAGACAGTGAGAGACAGACAGACAGAGACAGAGAAAGAGAGAGCGCTATTCAACAAACACACAGCAAAACAGACAGACAGACAGACAGAAATGCAAGCCGCAGTCACAGTCAGGTTACAGACAGACAGACAGACAATACCTGAGAGGGAACAGCCCCCATTACTGTGGCTGGACTTTCAGATCAGCAGGGTGACACCTGACCTGCCCCAGTTCCTTCAGCATCTTCTCACAGCTGGACACTGCTTCCATGCTGACCTCCAAGGTCACCGCAGACACCGTCTTTGCATCAGCAGGCAATGTGGCACTGAGATCCATGTTATCGACACGAACTGTCATCACAGCCGTCATGGCAACAACCTCCATCTCAGCTTTCATCTCTTGGGTCCGCTCCGACACGATCTTATGCGACATCACCTTTCCTTTTCTCTGAAGCAGCTGAGTCTTCCCATCATGCACAGCCTCCTCACCTCTGACCTGGCCTTGTGGACCTGCTCCTTCAGGTAACGGCGACATTCTTTGACCGCAGAGTCCAGTCTGTCACAGAGGTCATCAATCTCTTGGATCAAGGCCTGCGCTTTCTTCTCCGTGTCCTGGAGGTGTTGCTCCAATTCCTCAACGCCCTGGTTTATTGCCGACTGCCCTTCCTTCAGCCTGGTGACCAGCTCTGCCAGGACAGTGCGGGCCTCGGATATCTTCTTGTCCATCTCTTTCAGTTCCTGGCAGCTTCGGTGACGTGTCACGGCACAAATGTGGCACATGGACTCCTCATGGTCAGGGCAGTACAGACTACACACCTCGTTGGTGTGGTAAGAGCAGGGGGAAGAGCGG
>JASPKP010006843.1:10000-13641 GCA_030674155.1 Stramonita haemastoma
ACTCTTCCCTGTTAATTTAATGTTTAGCATACAGTTTCGTTTTATGTAATGAGAATAACTTCAACCACAATTGCAAACTTGCACAAAACACACACACACACACACACACACACACACACACACACACACACACACACACACACACACACACACACACACACACGATTTCCTTTTTAAAATAAAAAGTAAATATTTAAGTATATACTGTAATGCATATATCCCCCATCATTATCCTTGTCTTTCTCTCCCTTTCTCTCTTTAGTTTATCAACATTTTGATATTTATTAGTATTATTATTCTATATGTTTATTGTGTTTTTTATTTTATTTTTATTATTGCTATATTTGCATATATTTCCCATCTTTGATTCCATTTATCTTTTTTTTTTATGCTCGCCCCCCCCCCCCCCCCCCCTGTCCGGTATCACTTTATGTGGAAGGACGTAAAATTGAAGACTACTACTACATGTACACACACATATGTACACAAACACTACAATTCACACAGAAGGTAGAGCATGAAATGTTATCTCCTTCAGTTTTTTAAAGACATGCAGCATGCCTGAACACATTCAGTACAGTGCCCCAACAACTCCTCAATGACTCCTGGGAGAAGTCAAGTACAGTCATTTCCATCAGGCCAGAGGCCTAATGGTCTGTCTGCTGAAATTCTACATGTATACAGAAACTGTCACTGACTGTGGGAGAAAATCATCAAGCTGGGATGTTATCATCATAGCATCTCATTCGAGGTGTGTTCCATTCATGTCTATTAACATGTGTATCATACATTAATTTAACATACATGTACACTAACTATTTGTGACCTTCCAGCACAGAGAGAGTCTCTTGTCATAATCCGGCTTTTTGCATATTTTATATGATTGTAGATGTACTTTGAATGCTCTTTCATTTTGGCTGATTATTGTATCTCGGGCTCTACAAAAGATTTTGCAGTAACATTTTACGCAGAAAGAGAAATCATTATTCAAAGCTAGAATATTAAGTTTCAACAGTGAATATCATAATTACATATTTTTAATGATTTTTTTTAAAATATCATATTTTGTGAAAAACAGGTACATCTCATCTACAATTAGCTAATGTATGCAATGTTGAAACTAAAATTATTACAAAGGCAAAACATATGAAGAGAAAGGTACCATGGACAGATATTAGGATATGTAAATTCACATAGGTGTAGACAACACCAATCTGGATTTTAGTTAAAATCAACAAAATCAAATTACCTAATTTAACCATGCTTAAAATTAAAACCTTGATAGACCAAAATTTTTTTTAATAATAGCATTTATCTCAGAAGTCATTTTTACATCTACATGCAAGGTTTCAAGGTTATACTTACTATAGAATTTGCACAGTAAATGAGGGAATATTGTAGACATTGAAAAGTAATCTACAGTTTTAAGATAATGTGAACATGCACAAAATCCCAGTCTCTTCCCCTAGCCAAAATTAGACTCGGAAACTCATTATCCTTATACTGTAATTTCTTTAGCCACAGCTTTGAACAACACTAACCTACACATAAAACTTATAAAGACATAATGTGCACATACTAGTTAACCACACACAAAAACACAGTGAACACACACACACACACAACACACACACACACACACACACACACACACACACACACACACACACACACAGGTATACAAGACAATGCAATACAACACATACTCACACTGTACACACACACACACACACACACAACACACACACACACACACACACACACACACACACACACACACACACACAGTATATACACACTGCATAGTGCACTCTTGACTCTGATCTCCTTCCTCACTATCTTTTCTTAGTTTTTTTCCCAGAATAAAATTTTTAAAAATCAAGATATTTTAAACTGAAAAACTGAAGCCAGAGTTCTACTTAAGATTAAAATTTAAGATCCTCAAACAGCAACATGTAAAGATTGCAACTGACAAACATTACAGCATTGTCAGTACAGCACTTGATGATCAATCAATGCAGTTACACCAACATGGGTTCTATATCAACTGCCATGATGCCTCCTCAAATTACCCTTTATCCATTTCTTTACCAGGAGGAAGTAGAGGAAATCAAGATTTTATCACCTTTTTTTTTTTTCTTCATTTTTGTTTTTGTTTGTTCTTTCCTATAGATCTACATGTGTATCAATCATACAAACACTGGAGCCAAGTTGTCAAAGCAATCCTTTCTTCTTTCCTTTTGCGATAATTTATTTGAACACTTGGCTAAATAAAACACCCACTGACAGCCATACTGTATGAGTATGATCCAAGTGTTGAGTATTAAAAGCCCTTACCTTTTGCTGTAGAATATCAGTTGTGGCTGGTGGTATGGATAACGCACAATATACCTAGGCTAACTACTAGTTATCTGATGTTTGATTTGCCTATGGTGCTGTGCAGACTTTACGAATAATTATCACAATGCAAACAAGCTGATGTGACGTGGTAGTCTGCACATGATCTAGTGGCAGCCTGCACATCTGACCCCAAACTGAAACCAAAATTTTAAAAAATATTTTTAAAAAAGAGAATAAAACCCTGTAGACACCTCCACATAAAGTGACACTTCTGCTTTCTCCCTATGCCTGCCTTCCAACTTCTGCGTATTGAAGATATAATTTTATCTTAGACAGAAAAGAGAGAACAGAGACAAAGAATGTTGGTCAGGGAAACGGCGATCAACACGGAAGTTTACCGGAGAAATCCAAAACCGAAACTACAGTCTACAGCAACAAATTTTGGCACATTTCAAGGAGAAATGATAAAAACAGCTTACCAAAACATACGACGAAAAACTTTAGGAGAAACATAAAATATGACAGTGTATATAGTGACTGTAGTTGACAGTATAGTTCCAGAAAACACTAAATGAGTAGACTTACTTTTCAGGCGATGTCAACGCTAACTTGCCCAGACGTCCCATGAGCCTTTAGTAAAGATTACGTCACTAGGCCAAAGGTCACGGGGGCGGGGCTGGGAGGGTTTAGATTATTATTATTATTATTATTTATTTGTTGTTGTTGTTGTTGTTGTTGTTGTTTATTATTATTATTATTATTATATAATTATTATTATTATTTCGAGGATAAATGAATATTACATAGAGCGTGATGTTCTACCTGCGTTGCACACAGTACCTAGGTCAAAGATACTTATCAGGCAGGGGCTTAACGGCAGCCAAACACGCATGAACTAACTCTTATTATGACAGACACAACAGTAGTTGCTTTCTGAGCGCTCCATGACGATGATATGAAGTGTTCAATGCTTTCAGTAGCTTGGAAAAAATGAATATTTGTTTGAATGAATTTTTTACCTACTTATTTCCACCACCCCCCACCCCCCACCCCTCACACACACACACACACACACACACACACACACACACACACACACACACACACACACACACACACACACATACTACACACACACACACACACACACACACACACACACACACCACACACACACCACACACACACACACACACACACACGCACGCACGCACCACACCACAACACACACACCAAACTCACACACACTACACACACCACACCGACACACACACACACACACACACACACACCACACACAC
>JASPKP010006844.1:5000-7500 GCA_030674155.1 Stramonita haemastoma
ACAACAGATGTGAAGATGAAAGAACTAACAACAGTCTTCTTTCTTCTTCTTCTTCTTCTTCTTCTTCTTCTTCTTCTTCTTCTTCTTCTTCTTCTTTCGTCCGCTTTTTCTTCATTATCATCATCATCTTTATTGTCTTTTTCTTGTTTGTCCTCATCCTTGTCCAACCCTCAGACATGATCTACTGTTGTCTGCCATATGAGCACATGTGAGTGAATATGTGTGTGTGTGTGTGTGTGTGTGTGTTTGTGTGTGTGTGTGTTTGTGTGTGTGTGTGTGTGTGTGTGTGTGTGTGTGTGTGTGTGCACCGCGCTTGTATGTAAGTGTGTGGGTGTGGGTGTTTGTGTTTGTGAGTATGTGTGTAAAGGTTATGTAAAGGTGTGTGTAGGTAAGTGTGCGTGTGTTTGTGTGTGCGCCTACGTGTGTGCGTGTGAGCGAGGGGGCGGGGGTGTTGTGTGTGTGTGTGTGTGTGTGTGTGTGTGTGGTGTGTGTGTGTTGTGTGTGTGTGTGTGTGTGTGTGTGTGTGTGTGTGTGCGAACGCCGCATGTATGTGTGTGTGCATTTATGTGTGTATGTTAGACTAGGACACTGACTTTTGACCTGTGTGTGTTAACAGCAGATGCCCACAGCAAACAGACATGCCAGATGATACTGACTGACTCATGTCGACATTAGCTGAGCGTTGGTGGGTTATGTTGATAACTCCCACCATTTAAGAAATACTTTATCTTTTCAGATTTGATGTTTCCCAACACTGAGAGACATGGTAGTCTTGCATGTGGATCCTTTTTTATTCATCTTTCAGGTTGGAAAATGGGTTGTTTTGTGTAGTCACATGGGTGTGAATACGGGTTGCAGGAGTCTGACAAATAACCGTACATTTATCCTTCTTTTTTTAATGTATTTTTTTATTCTTTTATATAAAGAATAAAGAAATGAACAGTTATGTGCCTTTGTTACATCCAGTCCCCGTCTGTATGCAGTTTTGTAACTCTTGTCATCTGTTTCCACTGGCACACAATGGCTTACACTTGTGAAAAGCCAAACAGGATTTAACAGATGCACAAGATGTTATGATAGCAGGCTTGTTTATTGTCTCATCCAAAGGACTTTTTCTGGACAGTGAATCTGGCACTGATGTTAACTCCAGGGGAAGAATTCCCTAAAACGGGAATTAAACTTGGGTTGTCAAATTGCCAGCGGAATGGTATTGACTGTTTCACTTCATTAATATCTATTTCTTCATTTTAATTCTCCCAAGGAAAGGCAGATGTTGATATACTGTAAACAGTAGTTTAGCTTACCTTTGGTTTTGGTAGTTGTCGCCCCTGGATGGGAGTAGAGGGCGTGAGAGCTGTTAAAATGAGGTATGTATGAGCATGTCAATAATAAAGCTGTATTTCCTCGCTGCCTTCAGGGCCTTGGGTTTGTAACATACACACCTGCCCCCACGCAAACACACACGTACACAGGAGTGTTTTTATAAGCTGTGACATCAATTGTGTGTGTTGTGCTGTTCAAATCTATCAGCAGTAGGGGCTATCCTGGGGTGAGATAACACATAGATGGTGTCAGGCTATTCAGAGGTGTTTGTCATTTAGGTGTAAAAATAATCATAGGTGTAGGATATATATTTCTTTCTCTCCAACCTTAGAGCAAAATACGAAACTTCTAATCTGGTAAGTACATGCAAGGAAAGGGGTGTGAGTTGATGAAGTTGTTCTGCTATCTCTAGACAAGGCTGGATAGGAGCCGAGAGAAGACAGTCTGACTTAGACCAGCCAGTGACAGCAGCTGAAAGAACTGAACAGAGACAGGCAAAATGTCAGACTGCAGACTTTGTCAGACCTTGGTGGAGATAGATCAGGGACTGTTAAAGACAGATACTGACAACTGGACTGTCTTGGTTCAGGCTTAGTTCAGACAGAAAATCAACTGCTGGAAACAGCACAGTAAAAAAATAATAATAAAAAAGTCTTTTTCATGACATGAAAATCCTGCTTTTACCTAGTGATAGTTGAACAGTGTAAACATGTCAATGTACCAGATAAGGTCTGTGAAATCCGTTTTATGGAAATTTGATGTCAGAGTGTATGGATGTTTTCTTCTTTTTCAGATTGTTCAGTTGAAAACAGGAACTGCACTTTGCTTCTGCTTTGGTAACATAGCATCAGTCGACACCACAGATACTTCTGAATGTAAGTATTACATGTAACGTGAGTCAGCAGGAAAGATAATTCTCCTAGCCTAGTGCCTAGATAGCCTAGTGGTCAGAACATTGCGCTGGCAATTTGACGACCCGGGTTCGAGTCCGGTTGAGGAGATTTTTCTCCTGGAGTTAACAACAGTACTGACTCCACTCTCCCCAAAAGTCCTTCGGATGAGACTTTAAACCGAGGCCCCGTGTGCGAACGCACGCAGAACATCTTTCGCACACGTTAAATCCTGTTCCGCTTTTCGTAAGAGTAGGCCATTGTGTGCCGGTGGTGGGAACAGATGA
>JASPKP010006844.1:10000-13640 GCA_030674155.1 Stramonita haemastoma
GAACCTATGGCAACTTCCACCTTCACTTATTCCATAGTCATGGAGGTCGGTGATCGGTGGTCTAAGTGGTAACGCGCCTGTCTAGAAAGCGAAAAGTCCGGGTCGGAGTATGCGGTGGTTCAAATCCCGTTTGGGGGCCCAGAATTTTCCTCCATCCATTAGACCATGAGTGGTTGTCTGGGTGCTAGTCTTTCGGATGAGACAAAAAACTGAGGTCCCGTGTGTTACACATCATTATTTAGCGCACGTAAAAGAACCCAACGGCAACAAGGGCGTTGTCCTTGGCAAAATTTGGTAGAAAAAAAGCCACTACTAAGGAAACAAATACAGTTGCAGACAAGAAAAATAATGGGTAGGCGCTGCACTTGTGGCGACGCGCTCTCCCGGGGAGGGAGAGCAGCCCGAATTCCACGCAGAGAAATCTGCTGTGACATAAATTGGTATAAAATAACTTTTTTTAAAAAGAGATGTAGACCCTGAGAGCACCACTGAACATTTTGCAACCAGCTTCCTCCAAACCCTGCAGTCTTCAGCTTTCAGTAGCAAATCGTTCCGCTTAAGGCCAGTCCACTCTCTGGCAGAATTCTGTCCTCAACCTCAACAAAAAGAGATTCTGACAGGGAAATCAGATACACTTGCAAACAAATAATATAACAAATAAATGGTGGCGCTGCTCTTGTGGCGACGCGCTCTCAGCGGGAAGCTGGGAGAAAGCAGCCCGTCTAGGTGGTCACGCGCCTTGCCCAGAAAGCAAAAAGTCCGGGTCGGAGTGTGCGGTGGTTCGTACCCCGTTTGGACCCAAAACTTTTTCCCCATCCATCAGACCCTGAGTGGTGGTCTGGGCGCTAGTCTTTCGGATGAGACGATAAACCGAGGTCCCGTGTGTTCTAGTGGTATTCTATTCATTTCAATACAATGAAATCCCAATTCAATGAGTTTGTATTTCTAGCCATTCTTATTTTGAGCTCTTGAGAAACAAACAAAAACAGTATGCATCATTATCTGTAAATGAATGACGAGGTATAAAGAGGAAGAGCAAAAACACAAGTACACAACAACAAAAAACACAATAGTGATGATAATGAATTAGACATGGTTAGACACTGTTAGAGCCGATGCATCCTGGGAAAGTACTCGTGTATTTTTAGGCACACAGACAAAGGGGCATGAAGTCTAAAGGCGAAACGCTGTTTTGTTATCTCCCCCGGCCTGCAATAGGCCAAACCAGCATAGAGAAAATCAAAGTCTTGCGTGTGTACCGCTATGATTTTTTGCATGAATCTTATCTTTTCTTTTTTTTTTTTTATTCTTTTCTATCGAGGAAAATGGAATAAGAATTCATGTGCTTTTTTTTTTTTTTTTTTTACATCCATTCCCTGTGTGTATACCGTTTTTGTGACTCTTGTCATCTGTTCCCACTAGCACACAATTGCCTACTCTTACCAAAAGCGGAAAAGGTCTTAACGTTGGGCAAGATATTCTGCGTGCGTTGACACACGGTCTTGGCTTATATTCTCATCCGAAAGACTTTTGAGGAGGTGGAGTCAGCACTAATGTTTAACTCAGGGGAAAAATCTCCTCGACCGGGAATCGAACCCGGGTCGTCAAATTGCAAGCGCAATGTTCTGACCACTAGGCTATATCCCGCCATGCACGCGCACACGCATGCACGAACGCGCAGTTACACACGCAGGCATAGTCACACGTACACAGAACATCTTGCGCACACGTGAAATCCTGTAATCTTCGTATAGGCCATCGTGTGCCGGTGGGAACAGATGACAATATTTACAAAACTGCATACACACGGGGATTGGATGTGAAAAAGCACAAGAGTGCTTATTCCATTATCCTCGATATAAAAGAATCAATCAATCAATCAATCAATCAATCAATCAATCAATCAATCAATCAGTCTCTCTCTCTCTCTCCTCTCTTCTCCCTCTCTCCTCATCTCTCTCTCTCTCTCTCCATCTCTTCCTCTCTCCCTCTCTCCTCTCTTCTCTCTCTCCCCCCCAAAAGTCCTTAGGATGAACTTTAAACCGAGGCCCCGTGTGTGAATGCACGCAGAACATCTTGCGCAAAAAATCCTGTTCCGCTTTTCGTAAGAGTAGGCCATTGTGTGCCCGTGGGATCAGATGACATTTACAAAACTGCATACACACGGGGACTGGATGTAAGAAAGCACAAAAGTGCTTATTCCATTATCCTCGATATAAAAGAATAATCAAATCAAATCAAATCAAATCAAATCAAATCTCTCTCTCTCCTTCCTCTCTCTCTCTCTCTCTCTCTCTCTCCCTCTCCCTCTCTCTCTCACTCTCTCCTTCTCTCTCTCTCCTCCTCTCTCTCTCTCTCACACACACACACACACACACACACACACACACACACACACACACACACACACACACACACATATATATATATATATATATATTATATATACTTGCGTGCGTGCGTGCGTGCGCACGCACCGACGCACATTAATACAGTTTTAATCAATCACGATTTGTTTTCTGATGGTATATTTTTGACATGATAAGCTTAAACCTCTTTCCTTATCACTTGCTTTGTCACCCTTCCCCCTATATTGCCGTAATCGAATTAAACAGCTGATAAACTGTCAGCTGGTTTCTCTTGTCTGATATGAACTCCGATACGAATTACATGCACGAGAAACAAATTTAACGGCGATTAATGTTATTTTTGAGTGTTTGGTATTTTTCTTTCTTTCTTTTTCTTCTTTTCTGCTTGCACATCTTTGAAGTTGTAAACTCCAAGAGATTTCGTGTTCACGTTTTCTTTCACAAAATAATATTATTTTCCCATTTATGTATTTACTGTTCGGTTGACTGTATTATTATGCAAATATTCCGTCAGGCGCCACTTTCTGTTTACATAAACTGAGACTGGCAGTTACTTCCCTTAGAGCTAAATTTGGATACGACTGTCATGTGAGTTTATTCTCGAGACGGGACCAACGAACACGCAAAATGGTGAGTACGAACTTGTTTGCAAAACTTTTCTGTTTCTTACTTCTAACGCTTATGTTAAATCCGAGATACAGATATCATAGTAGTGTGTGTTGTAGTAATGGTTTTAGCGTCTTGTATATGCTTGTCGCGTAAAAAGAAATGGCTAACAAAACTTTTTGTGTGTGTGTACGACTCGGCTAGTGTGTTCTTGTTTCGATTCTAACATGAGTTGCATAACTTAAAAATCAGTGAATTCTTTCTTCTCGACCGAATTTTTGTTTGAAAAGCCGATCTGGCGTGACACTTAGAATTGAGCAGTAATGTTGTCCAAGGCATTGTATAATTCTGAAATAACTTTTTTTTTCTTTCTTTTTTTGTTGTTGTTGGTTAAACTCGTTCGTTTACTCAGTGATCGGTAACTCTAGTGGTACGTTAGCAGACGACACTTCAGATCACACTCGTATACATGTATACCTCGCTATCGCAGTATCAATATCGTTGTCATAAGACCCAGCCGATATGATTATTCAAGTCAAATTCGGAACTGTTCGTCTGAAAGAAGAGGAAAAGTAAAAGCAAAAAAAGCAAAGGGGAGAATCGAAGATTTTTATTTATTTTTTTACGTTTTATCAACATCATGGTAACAATTCTGACTCCTGTAG
>JASPKP010006845.1:5000-12500 GCA_030674155.1 Stramonita haemastoma
CAAAAAGGTAAACTGAGAAAGACAAAAAAAGACACTAACAATTTAACAAAGGAAAGAACGAAGGATTGGGGGAAGAAAAAACAAAGGAGAGAAAACGACAGAAAGAACATATAAGAATAACTAAACACAATTTTTTTTCCACAGCAACAGAATAGAACCAAAAAAGAAAAAGTGTGTAGTCACAAAAGACAAGAGACAAGGGGTCAGAAAGGAAAATCACAGCACAGAAAAAAAAGAAGAAAAACAACAAGAACAAAGGACAGACAGAAAACACACAGACAGAAGCAAAAAAAAGTTTTTTATAGTAAAGAAGGACAAAAACCGAAAACAAAAAACAAAACAAAAGGAAAAAACCGAAACAAAAAACAAAACAAAACAAAAACAAACAAATAAACAAAGAAAACTTGACCAATCAATTTACGCGGATAATAATTCTCACTGTCATGTCCTCACATCTCAGAACTCGTAAACCCAATACATTTTCTTTTTAGTCAAACGAGTTCTTGCAATCGTGGACAATATGAAAATAATTTCCTTTTGTTTTGGGCTAATGATTTCGTTGTATTATACGTGTGTGTCTTCCTAAGCGTCTGCGCAAGCTAACATGGTGTGTGTGTGTGTGTGTGTGTGTGTGTGTGTGTGTGTGTGTGTGTGTGTGTGTGTGTGTGTGTGTGTGTGTGCATGCATGCAGACGTGGACGCGCACATACACATACAAAAAGCACATACAAAAAGCACGTGTATATTGGCGAGACTGCATATGTCATTACTTTCGTTGTAATGTATAACACACTTCCGAAATGAAACTTGTAACAAATCACAATATACAAACATGGAAAAACAGATTTCAACACACACACAAGCAAACAAAAAAATAACCCTTTTTCCGAACCATTTTCACACCCCTAAAATGTTTTCCCTCCATTAACAAAAAAGGCACATGAAACCACAAGTGCAAATTAAGGGAACAGGGGGATGGGGGGAGGATGCACTTTGGGACCGGAGAGTTGAGAGACTGGGTGTAAACTGCAAGCATTCGTCTGGGGGTGTAATAGCAAAGTATAGGGGAGGAGGGGAGAAAACGATATTTTTTCCCCTGTCTTGTGAGTCACACACACACACACACACACACACACACACACACACACACACACACACACACACACTCTCACACACACACACACACACACACACACACACACACACACACACACACACACACACACACACACACACACACACATTTGTCAAAGGCCAGGGGGGTACAAAGCAACAGTTACCGACCACTGTTGGCTGACCTTCACCGCTTTTTTTTTTTTTTTTTTTTTTTTTTTTTTCTTCTTCTTCTTCTTCTTCTTCTTCTTCTTCTTCTTCTCTCTCTCTCTCTCTCTCTCTCTTCTCTCTCTCTCTCTCTCTCTCTCTCTCTCTCTCTCTCTTCTCTCTCTCTCTCTCTCTCTCTCTCTCGGGTTGGCGATGGGTTGTTGACAGGTGGCTGACGTGTGCAGGCTGCTCTCTGCTTTAATAAGGAAATTATCATGTTTGGAGGACATGTATTGTCGTGAATTTTGGTGTGGTTACTGTTTGTGGATATCTGTTTCTGTTGGTGCCAACGTTTAGTTCCAGCTATAAACTGGTAGGTCAATTCGAGTGACTGAAGAATTAGTAAGGATACTGAAGAGGATCTGTGATATACATGTAAACAGACGTCAGCTGTTCCGAAAGCATCTTTTAAAAAAAAAATCATTGCACGTGCAACTTGCGTGTGAAAGTGCAAGGCTACGATCTGGGAACATGTAGGCCAAAGCAGAGTAGCCTGAGGTTTTTTTTTTTTTTTTTTTTTTTTTTTTTTTTTTTTAAAAGACAACAGGCCCTTGAATTTCTTTTCAAACTACACAACTACAGGTACTTGAATTTGAAAATGATGGAACAAGATCAACAACCCAACTTAATGTATTTTTTTGACTGGCGCTTTAAGCAAATTCACCAAGAACTACAGCTTCAGTCGTCATACATAAAAACCACCATTGATGAAAAGTTTGTGCAGCTTGACAGTAATTTCAAACGTGTATTAGAAGAGTTAGGTGATGTGAAAAAATGTGTAGAAGAAAACAGGGAAGAAATAGAAGATTTGAAAGAAGAAAAACAGATGCTGATGGACAGGGTTCAGAAAATGGAACACAATCAAGAACAGATGGAGCAAGATTCCAAAGCATGCAACCTTTTATTTATAAACGTAGAAGAAAACAAAAGAGAAGACAGCAGTACAACAGTAGACATTGTTACTGATATGCTGAATTTTTTTGACTCTGTGAACACATGGCGACAGGAAGATTTTGTGAAGGCCTTCCGGCTAGGTAAGCCTCGTCCCCAGGGAAACTCCCCTAGACCAATTCTCGTGAAATTCTGTCATTGGGCAGACAAAATGGCGGTGCTTAGCAACAGACAGCTTAGAGACAATCTCAGGCAGGATGGGATCAAAGTGGCCTCTGATCTCACTAACCATCAAAGGGAGATGGTGAATTTCCACCGTAATCAAGGCAAGATTGCCTACATCTATAACGGCAAACTGCAAATCAAGGATAGACGTCAAGTCCATCCTCCCCACCCGCTTCACCCTGATGACAGAGCTTTCAGCAGGGAGGATCAACACTACTTCCCGAGCAGACAGGACTTCGGAGGCAGGAGTTGGTCCACCAACAGAGGAGGTGCCAGTTGCAGCTACCAAGGGCAGCCAGGAAGAACTGATGCCCCATCAGTTCGTGAAGTGGAGCAGAGGGACCCTGGTCATCCACCGAATGGCAACCTACGACACCATTCAAAAGACTGTAATGAAGCTAGCATCAACATGCCCCAAGTGGAAAGTACAGATGGTGCATGGGGAAGACAGGAATATCCCCCAGGACAGCAATGCAACCAAAGACCTGTGGTCCCAGGTACTCGATTATACTGTGAAGTGACTAAACAAGGAAGACCAGAAAACAAAGACAGTAATGTGTCCTCTGATAAGCTGGACAAAGGGAGTCAGCCCAACAAGAAGACAAGTCTCAGACACTCCCCAGGCATTGGTCAGAGACAGAGTGTCCAGCACTTGCATGTTAAAAAACTATGTCAGTAAAGCACAAAAGCATAGTGATGTTAGAGGACAAACAGGAAAAGGCAAAGCTGCTGACATATATGATCATGCTGTTTTAAATGTTGACTTTGTGCACAACAAGACTGACCAAGACGACAACATTGATGACATAACAAGTGACAGCAGTAACACGCATGCTCTCAATCTGGCTTTAGATGATTCTGACAAACAAATGACAAACAATGAGTCAGATAGTAGGAAAGACGATGACATTGACAGGGCTTTCAACAGTGCCCAACAACCTGAAATAGAGATTCAATATCCAGATCAAGACAAAACAGACAACCCTGTATTAGAACATAGCAGCGCCTATGATAATGACAACATTGAAAATCTGGTCACTCCTGGTGGCCATGGTTGTACTGCTCATGCAGAGACACAGGATAGTTTACAACAACAAGCCACAGTAGAAGATAGGCAGCCTGAAAGATGTAAAGGTAATGACACCCAGAAAATCACACCCACTAGGGCAACTATGCAGGACAGGCCTAAAAGGCGTACTGCATATCTCAAGCAGTCAGGTCAACAGCAAAAAACTGCCATGACCAACAGGGCAGGTAGCCAGAGTAGTATTCTGGATTCTCTGAGGAGAGCAGCATCATCTGATGGCTCCAAAGAGAAGGAAGGGTGCTCAGGGAATAAACACAAAAATGATAAAAAGCCAAACACTGGGCCACAAAACAAAAAATAGGGATTCGGCCGGGTCACTGTGTCTCGTAATATCAGCAGAGACAACTCACCTTGCAGGTCAGCAAGGATTCCTCAGCAAAATGCCTTTAATAGAGGAACAGCTTTGGATGTACATACTGTAAATAATCCCCAATTTGAGTTTTTGAATTATAATGTCAATGGTTTGCTCGACAAACTGGAAAATGATGATTTCATTGACTTTCTTTTGTTACATGACTTCATTTGTTTAACGGAGACTTTCATTGCTACTGATTTTTCTTCACCGTTATTTGATGATTATGTCATTTTTACACTAAAGGCTAGGAAGTTATCACACCATGGAAGATATTCAGGAGGAATTATTGTTATGGTTAGAAAAAAGTTTGAAACATACATTGAGCAGATTGCAGATAAAAATGAACATGCAGTTATTATTAAAGTTCACAAAGACATGTTTTCCACTGACCACCACATCATGTTTATCTGTACATACATTCCACCTCACGACTCTGTTCACTGGAGAGATGAGCATAATGGATTTGGTTTAGAAGTACTGGAACAGACTATATTAGATATGCAGGAGTTTTATGGCAGTTTTCATATTCTACTTACAGGTGACCTTAATGCAAGGACAGCCAGTTATAACTATTCTTTTGATGTTGATGATTTCAACTTTCACAAACCTGATATTACTAGCTCTGTTTATGAATTTTCTAGACAGTCAGATGACCTTCTCACAAATACTTTTGGAAACCAATTACTTGAGGTTTGTAATATGTTTGATTGTGTAATTTTGAATGGTTTATGTAAATATGATTTTGATGGTAGTTATACTTATATTGCAGGTTCTGGGGCAAGTACCGTAGACTATTTTGTTATGTCTTGTGAACTGCTTGCATTGATTGATATTACTGCTGTTGATGTAAAAAACATATCAGAATCGGATCATTTGCCTGTTGTTATGAAAATGAAACAGAAGAATAACATAATTGATGATTATAATAGAACCAGGGACATAGAAGAAAGTACATCTATTGTAGAAAAACTTAGATGGGATGATACAAAAAATGACAATTTTATTAGTGTATTAAGAAGTGACGACAGCAAAAATAGAATAGCAGATGCTCTGAATTTGTTACACTTTGATGTTGATAGAGCTTTGTCGATATTTGTAGAATGTTTAACTGAAGCCAGCAAGTGTATGTATGTTAAATTTCGCAAAGGGCAGAGAAAGAGATCTGAATGGTTTGATAGAGACTGTAGGGAAGCAAAAAAGACAGTAAGAAGCACTTTAAGGCAATTTAGAAGGACTAGGCAGGAAGACGATAGAATTGGTTATGTGCAGGCAAGGAAAATGTACAAAAAGCTACTGAAGACAAAAAGACAAAACTTCAGAAAATTAAAGGCTGAAAGCTTAGTTAACAATATTTCTGATTCTCCAAATTTTTGGAGAGAGTTAAAAAACATGGGGTGTGGCAATAGAACTCTTTTCAAGAACAATATAGAAACAGCTGATTGGGTCAACCATTTCAAGTTTTTTTTCAAAGCAACAGAAGTTCTAGCTTTAATCACTGTCACAGTGATATAGACCTATTAGAAGAAACAGACCATGAACTTAACCAAAAAATTTCAGAAGAAGAGCTGAAAAGAGCAATAGACAAATTGAAATGTGGCAAGGCAAGTGGCCTTGATGAAATAACTGCTGAAATGTTGAAGAATGGAGGCCAAGAGGTACATGGTTTTCTTATAAATTTATTCAATACTATTTTTGACAAAGGTATTTACCCACAAGCCTGGGCTAAGGCTATCATAGTTCCCATTTTTAAGAAGGGGGATCCTAATAACGTGGACAATTATAGGGGAATCTCTTTGTTGAGTATCTTATCCAAGTGTTTTACTTCAATATTAAACAATAGGCTGTATTCTTGGCTTGAAAATAACGAAATGATATCTGAAAATCAGGCAGGCTTCAGAAAAAAGTACTCCACTATTGATCAGATCTTTAACCTGCATGCATTTGTTCAGAAGTACATGAATAAGAAAGGTCGAAAATTATATGTTGCATTTATAGACTTCAAAAAAGCGTTTGATTCTGTTAAACATAATTTACTTATAGAGTGCATCCAAAATCAGGGAGTAAAGGGAAAGTTTCTTGCAGCAATGTCAGCTATGTATCAAACATTATTTTCATGTATACGTGCAAACGGTGAATTGTCTGAATATTTTGAATGCCCCATTGGTGTGAGACAAGGATGTGTGTTAAGCCCTACTCTTTTTTCGATATTTATTAACCATTTATCTGAGTCTATAAATAAGAAAGGTAAACATGGAATACAGCTAGTACCTGACATTATGGAAGTCTTCATTTTACTTTTTGCAGATGATGTGGTTCTTATTTCAAGTACTCCTGGAGGTTTACAAAACCAATTGAATGTATTGAAATCTTGTTGTGATGATTTGCAATTAAATGTTAATTCTGAAAAAAGTAAAGTAATGGTCTTTAGAAAAGGGGGTTTTCTTGGAAAAAAAGAACAATGGGTTTTCGATAATTTCAAATTAGAAGTGGTGAACAAATATTGCTATTTGGGGTTTAATTTTACAACAAAACTTAGTGCTAAGCTAGGCACAGATCACCTTGTGACAAAGGGAAAGAAAGCTGTTGTAGAACTAAATAGGGTTTTCAATAAATATAAAGAAATTAATGCTGAAACATTTTTCAAGATCTTTGATATCAAAATACAGCCAATTCTACTATACTCATCTGAAATATGGGGGTTACATAAATTGGAACATATAGAGAAAGTTCACATGATTGCCTGTAAGAGATTTTTGGGTGTACCATTGAAAACTCCAAATAAAATGATATATGGCGAGCTTGGAAGATACCCTCTCTATATCAACTCCTATAGAAATGCTCTTAGATATTGGTTTAAACTTTTACAAATGAATCCCGACAGATTACCTTATAATGCTTATCAAATGTTGCTTGACATGGATAAATCTGGAAAGAACTGCTGGGTTACTAAGATAAGACAAATTCTTTGTGATACAGGATTCAGCTTTGTTTGGCTTCAACAGGGAGTAGGTGATGTTAAAGCTTTCTTACGTTTATTTAAACAGAGACTGATTGATTTATTTATCCAAGAATGGTATAGCACAGTTAGGGACCGAGACAGGTATGACAGCTACAGGAGTTTCAAAACAACATTTGGTAAAGAAGAATATATTCTACAGTTAGATAGTTACTGCTTTAGAGTTGCTGTGTCACAGGTGAGATGTAATGCTTTGCCACTTAATAACAATGTACATCGATATAGTGAACGGAACCAAACTAAAGAATGTCCATTTTGTAAACCAAAAGTTGAAGATGAACACCATTTCCTTTATGAATGTTTCATGTATAGTGATTTAAGAGTCAAATTTTTAAGTAATTGTGTGGACACACCTTTACAACGATCTTCTTAAAGCAGAAAACACCAACAGAAATTACAGTTTGTCTAGATTTATTTTTCACGCCATCAATAAGAGAAAGAAATCACTGTATTAGGATAGTTAACTTACAAAGGAAGATAACAGCTACCACCTTGTGATAAATATATGTAGCATATGCATTAACAAAGATAATGGTTCCCATTTGGTTATGATTTAAGAAGCCATGTCTTTTTTCTTTTTTCTTCACAGACATACGAAAGGTATATC
>JASPKP010006846.1:0-13637 GCA_030674155.1 Stramonita haemastoma
AGGAAAAGTTTGGGAAGAAAGGGGGGGAAAAAAAAAGGGGGAAAAAAGGGCCGCAAAGACCCCCACAGTCCCCCCGGGTGGCATCCCCACAGAGGAAAAAATCCAAAAGGGGGTGGCCTTTTTAAATTTGTCTTTAAGCACAGTTTTTTTAGACCCGTGCCCGTGTTGGGAAATTTAAAATTACGTTTTTTGGGTTGGGGATGGGGGGGGTTTGTGGTTTTTTCGTGGGCTTGGGGGTTTTTTTTGTTTGGGGGGCCTTGGTGCTTTTACAACACCCTTATGGGGATTTGGGGGGGGTTTCCCACAAAACAAAAAAGAAAAAGGGGGGGACAAAATCCCTGGGGGGGGTGTGGGGGGGGGGAGGGGGCGCACCCCACCCCCCATTTAAAAAGTTCCAAAACCCCAGAAACACAAAAAATTTTGCAAACCCAAATTCCCTGGCCTTTTTTTCTGGGCCCCCCTATCCCCCCTTTTTTTTTCCCCTTTTCCCCTCTCTTACCCTTATTTGGGTCTCTCCTCTCTTCCCCCTCCTTCTCCCCCCCCCTTCCCTTCCTTCCCCTCCTCTTCCTCCTTTATCCCCCCTCTCTCCCCCCTTTTCCCCCTTTTCTCCCCCCCCTCTCCCCTTTTTCTCTCCAAACCCCCTTTTCTCTCTCTCTCCTCTTTCCTCTCTTTCTTTTTCTCTCCCCACCTCTTTTGCAAATTGTATTTATTTTAGGTAGGTGGGTTTTTTTTTATGGATCAGATTCATTAACAAGTGTTTGATTTATAATTACTTATTTGTAAAAAAAACCCAAAATCACTACATTTTTTAAATCCACAAATTTTTTGAAACCAATTTCGCAAAAATAAGCTATACAGCAAAATTTACCCCCCCCCCCCCCCCCCCCCCCGAAAAAAAAAAGGAAAAAATTGAAAAAAAAGGGGAGCGCCGTGTTTTCCCCTATCTTTAGCCCTTTTTTTTGTAAATTTGTATACTGTCCTATAAGAACCCAAATAAGATTAAGGTACAGCTAAGGGTTTTCTCCACTGAAAATATATCAGATACCACACAACTTTTGACAAAAAACCCCAAATAGAAGCCCTACCCCTTTTTTAACCTGGTTACTTAACATAAAAACCAAACATAGCCATAAACCCTTTTTTAACCCGGCACTTGGGCTAAACCAAACATAGCCATTCCCATCTTTAATTTGGGAAATATGAAAAAATTTAAAACCCAAGGGAGAAAACCATACACATTTTTACCCAGGATTTTAAACAAAAGCATACACATTTTTAAAACCCTTTCAAATTTCCAAAACAGAAAACCATCACATTTTTTTTCCTTTGGGTTTTTTTAAACAGAAAAAAAATATACATTTTTTTAACGTGGGCACCTTTAATTAACAGAAACCTTTCACACCTTTTTTAAACCCGGGAAATTTTTAAACAGAAAAAACCCTACCTTGCCTCAAACCCGTCCTCCCCCCTCCTGCCCCACAGCTGGAGGAGAACAATCTCCCGGGGTGCGGGAAGGGGCCCGGACCCAGAGCGGGAGGAGCCCGGGAAAAACTTTCCCGCTGGAGCGCGCCCAAAGGGCAACCCTTCTGGGAGATCCCAAGAGGCAGCTGGAGGAGGAAAAAAGGGCCCAGTGCGCAACAAGGAACCGGGGAGATGGAGGACGGGGCCCAGGGGGGAGGCAAAAAGATAGAAAACAAAATAAGATTTCCTTGCCTTAGGGTTTTTTTTTTGAGTGAAAGTGTTTTTTTTGCGGGAAAGATAAAGGGTCGATGTCAATGTAGGAAGGGTTTGCTTGGATTGGATTTATTGGAAAAATTTTAGTTTTTGTTTTGTTATTTTTTTCGTTTTGTTTTTTGTTTGTGTCAGTTTTTGTTTTGTTATGGTAAAATATCAACATGATTGTGGTTAGGGTTATTTCATTGAAGGTTTTTGGTTTTGTGTGATTGTTGTTTTTTTTCGTTGGGGGATTGAACAAAATTTGATTATTTTGAGATTCTTTTATGTATGTTATTTTTATCATTTTACTTTTCCCGATATTTTTTCTACCCGCCCGTTTCTTTCTTCTTAGTACGGTAAAAAATGATGAAGCATTTTTTTGGGGGGGGGGTTTTAAATTTTTTTTTTATAAAAACTAATAAAATTTAAATTAAAATTTTGTTATTTTTTCTTCTTTTTTTTAAAAAATTGGACAGAAAAAATACCATATGAAACCAAAATGCATCAACGCCGTTTTTAAACACCTGACAAGTAAAGGGCCAGCACATCTGACTTAGTTAGGGTAGAAACCCGCTGCTAGTTTAAAAATTTTTTACACATATGAAGGGCAGTTTAGGGCATCTCATACTGTATTAAATTTAAGGCAAAAAAGTACCCCCATCCCCTAAAAACCCCCCCCTCTCTGTGTGCCCAAAACCAAGGGGTACAAGCAGAAGGTGGGAAACACCTGTGAAAGACAAACCCGAAAAAAACATTTGGGGGAGCTGGAAAAAGGGAGAGAAACTCGGTGGCCCCGAAGTGGCGCAGGAAAACCCAAAAAGCGGCAAGGAGATGGCCCTCAGGGGAAAGGGCAAACGGCCCTCAAGGGGAACTGAAAGAAACAGGGCTTTTCCCCGAGGAAAGCATCAAAAACCTCAAAAAGGGAAAAGGCCCGCCATTTTATGAGGGTTGGGTTTTTTGGGTTGTTTTTTGGGGGGTAGGGTGGGGGGGTGGTTTTGGATGTATGTGGAAATTTTTTTTCTTGTGTCGGTGTTGGGGGGTTTTGAAAGATGTTTGTGGGGGGGGGGGGGGGGAGGGGTTGGTTTGTTTTTGTTTTTTGTTTTTGGGGGTGTTTGTGTGTGTGTGGTGGTGTTGGTGTTGTGTGGTGTGGTGATGTGTCTGTTGGTTATGTTGGGGGGGGGGGGATGATGTTTGGGTGTGGGTGTGGTGGTAATTTTTTGGGATTGTGTGTGTGTGTGTGTGTGTGTGTGTGTTTTGTGTGTGTGTGTGTGTTTTGGGGTTAAAGGGGGAAAGGGGTTTTGTGTGGGGGGGGTGGGGGTTGGGGGGGGGGTGGTGGGTGGTGTGTGTGTGTGTGTGTGTGTGGTGTGTGTGTGCTTGTGTGGGATGTCAAACTTTATACTCATAAAAATATACCCTTGTTTTTTTTTGTTTTTTTTTCTTTAAAATTTTGAAAATCCAAAAAATTTCCCCTTTCAATCACCCAAGCATTTACAAACATTTTTGTCCCCCCCAGTTTAGGGAAAAATTTTTAAAAAACAAAAATTTTTACATTTCAGAGCCACGATGGCAAATCACCCAGCTTTGGCCCAAAATTTGAGAGACAAGCCCCGGGGAATCGAAGGGCAAATATGAAAAAGGGTTTCCACTTTGAAGAAAGGGGCTCGCCCCAGGCGTTTAAAACAGAAAATCCCCAAAAGAGATTGAGGAGCGCCCAAGAACGGCAGATCAAAAACGCTGATGAAGAACCACGAAAAGGGCCCTTTAGCGACATCAAGAAAATTTCAAAATGGACATCAAAGGGGTCAACAACCGGCTCTCATAACCTCTCAAGGGGAGTGGAATCGTGTGGAGTTTGTGTAAATAATCACAATTCTTTTGTGTGAAAGCAAATATTTCCCTGTGTTTTTGAAATCGTCTTAAAAATGAAAACTCTGGGAAAAATTTAACATTTTTTTGTTAAAGCACTGGAAAGAAGAAGGAAAGTAGTTTGTTTTTTAATTTTCTTTTTTATGAGTTTTTTTTGGTGTTTAGGGGTAAAAAACTTTTGGAAAAGAAAAAATTTATTTCAAGAATGTTTTTTTCTTATATTGATTGCTTATTGTGCGTACATGTCGGTATTTAAAATTTTTCCCTGAACAAATTTGGAAGGTGTTTTTTTTTCATGTGTGTATGGGGCCCAAAAGGGGGGTGTGTGTGTGTTTGTGGGTTTTGTGTGTTGTGTGTGTGTGTGTGTGTGTGTGGTGGGAGTGGGGTAGTGGCCTGCATGCCCCACATGGTGTGTATGTGTGTTCATGCTTTTGCATGTATTGGGTGCGCCAAAAATGCATGCTGCACCACACACACACGCAAATAAATAAACACCACTAAAAAATTCATCACGTTTTGTTTTGTTGTAGGAACAAATTTGGGGGAGGGGAAGAAGAAGGAGGAGGGGGATGGAGAAAAGATGGCGACTTAAAAGCGGAGAACAAGGGGGCTTTTCGGGGGCCCCTGCAAAAGCCCGGGAGGAGGGGGGAAACTTTCGCAGACAAGGCTTGGGCCCAAATTTCGCGAAGGGGGGAAGGAGACAAATCAGGGGGGGTCAGGGCAGGAGACTGGGTTTGGGAAAAAAATCATGATTGGGGTGGGGCTGGATGTAAAAATGATTATGAGTGAGGGTGGGAACTGGATTTTTAAAAATGATTAAGGGTTGGGGGGGAGGGGGGCTGGATTTTTTAAAAAAAGATCATGAGTGAGGGTGGGGCTGGATGTAAAAAAGATTTTTGAGTTTAGGGTGGGACTGGATGAAAAAAAATCTGAGTGGGGTGGGAAACCTTTGGGTGAAAAATTATTATGAGGGGGTTTGGGGGGAAATTAAAAAGATTTATGAGTGGGGGGTTTGGGGCTGGAAATTAAAAAATTAAAAAGAGTGAGGGGTTTGGGTGGATGTAAAAATGAATTTTGAGTGAGGGTGGGACTGGATGTAAAATTTAACGAGAGAGGGGGGGGTTTGGGTGAAAAATGATTATTTGAGTGAGGGGGGGACGGATGTAAAAATGTTTAAGGGAGTGGGGGTGGGACGATGAAAAAAATGTTTCATGAGTGGGGGTGGGACGGGAAATTTTAAAAAAGATTATGAGTGAGGGTGGGACTGGTTTGAAAAAAATGATTATGATTGAGGGTGGGACTGGATGGAAAAATGATTTGAGTGTTTTTTCTTTTACCTATTATTTTTTGGTTTGTAAAAAAAGATCGGGGAAAGGGGGGGGGGGGGGGAAATTTGGGTGGAAAAAAGATCATGCCCCTTTGTTTTGTTTTTTTATCATTTTTTTTTGGGGGCCCCGCTTCGGGTGGGGGGGGGGACGGGGGGGACGGGAAATTTTAAAAAGATCATGGTGGGGAAGGGGACTGGATGGAAAAAAATTTTTTAAGGGGACGTTGCTCTGTTATCTATTATTTTTTGGGGGTTGCTCAGGGGGGGGAAGGGGGGGGTTTGGATGTTTAAAAAAGCCCCAGGTCTTTTTCTTTTCCCCCCCTCGATATAAAAGAATTTAAAAAATTTTAAAAAAACCCCCAAAACAAAAGAATAAAAGAAAAAAAAGGGAAAAAGGACCCCTTTTTTTTTTCTTATTGGGAAGGGTAACCATTTTTTTTTTTTTTCACTTTCGTGTATCTAAACAAAGGGGGATAATTTATATCCCCCCCCGGTTTTTTTAAACACTAATTTTTTTTCCCGTTTTTCCTATCATGGCTTTTGTTTGTTTTTTTTTTTTTTTTTTTCCTTTCTCAATTTTTCTTAGTTATTTAGGGGAAAATTTTTTTCTGCCAAAATTGTATTTGTCTTTTTTTAATATCTAGAACCCAAAATCGGTTTGGTTTTTAGTTTTTAAAACACTTTCCCTTTCCCCTTTATGTGGGATTTTTTAAAACAGTGAAGCAAAATTGGGTTTGGGGAAAAGGTTTTTTAATGACCCGGCCCGAATATTTTTTTCAGTAACCCAAAAAAAAGATTTTTAAACCCAAGGGGATTTTAAATTTTCCCCCCCCCCCCCATTTGGGACACGAATTTTGGAAACAAGGGATTTTCCCCCAAAGGGAATTTAAATTTTTTGATATTCCGTTTTTTTTTTTTTTTTTTTTTTTTCCCCAAAAATTGGGGTTTAAGTTTTGAAAAATGACATGCAAAATTTGTGCTTAGAGCAAAAATTTTTTTTTTCCCCCAAGGGCTGTTACGGGTAGAAAAATTTGTATTCATAAATTTCTGAAATAAATTGTTAAAAAAAAAAAAAAAGGGAAAAAAATGAAAATTTGTAGCGTTTTTATATTGGGGTTTGCTTTTGGGGCTTTTTTTTTTTTGTGCTAAATAATTTCAGACTCAGGGGAGAAAAACTGTGCAAAAACCCCTTTCCTTAAAGTGGTAATTGGGATCCCCCAAAAAGGGCCCTGCCCCAAAGTTTTTTTTCTGGTTTTTGGGAAATTTCGGTCTTTTTGGGGATTCTCAGGCAAAATGAAAGGGGTAAAGGATTCACATTAAAAAAGGCCCCCCTACCAAAATTAAACATAAGAGGGAAACTCAGCACAGAAAAAATTTTCACTTAATTTTTTTCCCCCCAGATTCTGATAAAAAAGGGTTGTTTTACGTTTGTCTTTTTTCCCCAAAATTTTTATTTCAAGGGGTTTTGGGGGGGGGGGGGGTGTGTGTTTTTTGTTCCTTCCCATGTCATTTTTGTCTTTACCCTTTTGGAAAATTTTGATTTTTCATTTTTTTCCCATTTTTTTTATTTGATCATCTTTTTAAAAAAAAAAAAATTTTTTCCCTTTTACCCCCCCTTTTTCCTCACTTTAAAAATTTTTACCGGGAAAAAATGTGTTAAGTTTACCCCCCATCATCCTAATCAGCACTAAAAAGCTTGAAAAAAGCGGTTTTTTCGGTTCTCTTTTGGGTGTTTCGAAAAAGGAGGAGAGGGAACGACCCTTAATTTGCAAGTTTTGTCAAGGCCCCTCCACGGGGGCAGCAGAAAGGGCAGCTTTTAAGAACCTGCTGCTGGGAAGGGAATTTTTTCCGCCCCTTTTGACACCCGGAGAAAAAGGAGGCACAGCGAAGGGAATGCTGTCCCCCCTCCCAAACCCGGATCCCCACGCCCCCCCAAAAAACCTTTTGTCACCCAAAAAAAAAATGGAGGGTCAAAGGGGTTGGGGTGTGTGTGTGTGAGGAAAACGAGGTTTTTAAAATGGGAGAGTGGTTTGCACTTTGTGTGTACGTTTTTGGGGTATGGGGAGGGTAAGAAATTTCGGCCCTATGTGTTTTTTGGAGAGAGAGAAAAGAACAGACAGACAGGGCAGAAAACAGACAGGGCAGACGAAAAAGAAAGAGAGAGAGCGAGAGGAGGGGGGGAGGGGAAAAGGTTGGGAAAAAAGAGAGAGGAGGGAAAGGGTTTGTCTTCTGTGAATTTAAATTTAAATATTTTGGTTTTTATTTTCAAAATTTCCAAAAATAGCTTTTCCCCTTTTTATATATAAATTTAATTTCTAAGGGTTATAGGGAACCTATAAAACATAAAAAATAAAAAACATAAAAAGGTTTTTTTAAAAAACCCCAAAAATCCCCAAAAACCCTTTTTTTGGCTGGGGGCCCAAAAGGACCCAGTTTGGGTTAAAATAAAAAATTAAAACCGGCCTTTTCTCTGGGGTTTCCCGGTTTTTCATTCCAAGAAAAACCGCGCCAATCAAAGATCTGCCCGTATGACGGCTCGGTCTGCCAAGGGCTTGTGTGTGTGTTGTGTTGGGTGTGTGTAGGTTTTTTGGGGTGTGTTTGTTGGTGTAAGAACAGTGTTGGTTTTTGGGGTGGTGTGGTGTGGAGTGGAGGGGGTTTGGTAGGTGTGTGTTGTGGGGTGCAAAACATGTGTGGGGGTTTTGGGGTGTGTGTTTGCATGCGTGTGGGGTGTGTGTGTGTGGTGTGTGGGGGGTGTGTATGTGTGGGTGGGGTTTTGGGGATGAATTTTTTTCTCTAATTTAAAATTTTGGATAAATAGAAAAAACAAAACCCAAAAGGGTTCTAATTTTATTCTTTTATTTTTCCATTCTTTTGGAAGGAAAAAAGAAACTACATGCATTAAAAATCTAAAAAATATAAAATAAAAGAGTGAAAATCCCCCCCCCCCCAAAAAAATTACCAAAAAATTTTGTTTTGAAAAGACATACTCAAAAATACACAGCTGTTTCCCCCCCTTTTTCCCCCCCCCTTTCAAACTCCTCCAGCTGCTAATTTAATCCATTCCCCTCCCCCCAGCTGTGGGCAGCTGGTGTTTCTTATTCAGGAACTGACCCCCACTTGAACTGGGTTTTAAAAGGGAAAAACACGCCGGAAATTTTTTGCCCCTTTTTTAAGGCTTTAGTGAGTAATGTTGGAAATTTTTTTTCCTGTGCATACAACAACCCCTTTTTTGTTTTTTGTTTTCCCCGGCCCCCACAACGATTGCCCGCGAACGTTTCGAGGGCCCAAAAATGCCCAGTTTTGGCATTTTCCAAAAGAAGGGGCTGGGGGGTTTAAAAACCTCTGGAGAGCAAACCCTTGGCGGTAGGGCCCCAGGGCCCACCGGGGGCCATCTGGCTTTTTCGGCCCCAAACCAAAATTTTTGGGGCCTCATTAAAAACCCTTTAAAAAAAAATTTTTTTTTTTTCGTTGGTTTTGTTTTGGGTTTTTTAATTTAAGGGGAAAACTGTTTTTAAAATTTATGGGTGGGGGGAAGGGCATTTTTGGGTTTTGGGGATGGGTAAAGTCCGTAATTTTTTTTATGTCTTAAAAGGTGACAGGCAAGAGGGCATTGCCCTGTCTGGAAATTGCAAAAAGGCAAAATAATGGTTACGGTTGATCTTTTATTCTTTGGGCCCGTACCGTTTGTGTGGTTTTTTCTTTTTGGTTTTTTTTTTTTTTTTTGGAGGGAAAAACAAAAAAATTGGAAAATGGATAGGGAGGAAAATTTCACAAAAGAAATGAAAATTTTTTTTCCTTTTTTGGGATTTTTGGGAAAAGGTCCTAAAAAGGAAAAAAGGCTGTCGAAGATGATCTGAAAAAACAAAATTTTTTTAGTGTTTTGAAAAGGAAATCAAATTTTTTTCAAACGAAAAAACCGTTTCACTGGAAGTATGTTGTAAAAGGTATCTTCAAAAACCTAAATAAAGAGAAAAAATAAAAAATTTTTTCATTTTTTTAACACAAATAAAGAAGTTTGAAAGGCAAACAAATTTTTTTTGCCTCCCCAAACCGGGAAAATTTGTAAAAAAATTTTTTTACCCCCACCCCAACAACCCCAAAAACACAACACAACACACACACAAAACACCAAAACACACACACACAACACACACACACAAATTTTCCTGATTTCCAAATTTTCTATCCATCAAAAAAAGTCAACAGCATTACCGAAATCATTGGGGAAACAGGTTTTCAAATTTTTTTTTTTATTTTTTTGAACACCTTTCCCGGGTTTTTTTTAAAAAATATCTCCCCCCCCAAAGAAAACAAAAGGTTAAAAATTAAAAAAAAAGCAAGGTTTTGCTGATTTTTTCCCTTACTTTTCCACCCGAACTTGGATATGGGCCTTTTTTTTTTTTCCCCGTCCTTTTATCATTACCCGGAAAAACAACCTTTTGTAAGTGCCCCCCAGTCTTGACAAAAACATTCACAAAAAAACCTACGGGGAAAAGACTTTGGTGTATAGGGCCCTATTTTTATATGAACCCCACCCAGACCCCTTTAAAAAAATTAAAAAACTAAGAAAAAAAAATGCAATGTTTTTAATTTTTTTCATAATGTTTGAAAAAAAATTTTTCTTGTTTAAACCTTTATTTTTTAAAAACTGTTTTTCAAGAGAAAAAAAAATTTTCTGTGGGAAAAGAAGTCTTTTTACAAAAAACTTTAGTGAAAAAACCTTGATTTTGGTTTATTTTAAATTTAGAAAAATAAAAAAATGGAAAAAACGAGGACATATCATTTTTTTGTAATTTCCCCAAAAAAAAAACTTAGTTTATGAAACCCCAAAAGGGGGTGTGTTCTCTCTCTTATTTGTAGGAAATGTTTTTGGGCCCCCTGTTATAGGTATACATTTCAGTATGGAACTTTTTTGTGTGTTTTTTGTTAAGGGTCTTTCCCTTTTTAAGTTTTATTATCACTTTCCTGGGATCAAAAAATTTTTTTTTAAAACAAATGACCCTGTACAAAAGAGAAAAAAAAAATTTGGGGAAATTTTGAAAAACAGCATCCCAAAAACAGCCAAAAAAGGGAAAAAAACAAAAAAAAATAAACAACAGCAGCAGCAAACTTAAAACCCAAACCCGGCTTTTTTTATTTTTTTGTTTGCCATCATGGTCCCCTTACTTTTTCAGATTTTTTTTTGTGATCCCAAAACACTTTTCTTTCGTGAAAAAATCTTAAATGTGTGTGTGTGTGTGTTTTGTTTTGTGTGTGTGTGGGGTGTGTGTGTGTGTGTGTGTGTTTGTGTGCGTTTCGTGCATTTCGGGGCGCGTAGCGTTGGGGTTTTGGGGTGAGTTCATGCATAAATTTCAAAGGCCCTGTGCACATTTGTGCCACCCAAATTGGGGTGAGGAAAAACAAAAAAAAATTGATTTGGCCCAAAAAGCTTTTTTTCCCCAGACAGAATTTCCAGAAAGGGGGGGGTGCATTAAAAACTAATGAACAACAAAACCCCCTCCCCTACCCGAGCACCTGCTGGGCCCCTTGGGGGAAGGGAAAACCCCTTTTAAACCCTGTCAAAAAAGCAAATTTGTTTTTACCAGGTTTGGTTTTTTTATTTTTGTTATTCCTTGGCTAGGGCTCAAGGTTTCCCCCGGGGTTTTACCAGATTTTTTTTTTGTGCAAAAAAATTTTTTTTTTTTTTTTTTTGCCCACCCTGGGGAAGGGGGGTCCAAAAATTTTCCCAAATTCAAGGGAAAATCTAGACATGACACCAGTTTGGCATTTCAAAAAATTTATAACTTTGGGCAAACCCCTTCCCCCCCGCAAAACAAAGGCCTACCCTCTTCTTAAAGGGGAGAAAAATGGGTTTTAAAAAAGTGCACAAAAAATGTTATACCCTTTTGTTTGCACACTGGGAAAGTTTGTTTTATAGTCTCACCCAAAGGACTTGTGGAAAAAGTGATTTTTTTTAGGGAAGATTTCCCCTGTTTTTGTAGAGAAGAATTTTTTTTTTTTAAAAAAAAAGGAAGGTGAGGGTGGGGGGGAGGGGCAAAGGGGGGATGGGAAAAAGAGATGGTCTTAGGGTGGTGGGGGGGGGGGTTTTGGAAACCCCCCCCCCCAAAGAAGGGCCTTTAGGCCCCCGATAAAAAAATTTTTTTACCCCGTTTTTATTTAACTACAAAAACCCCCGTCCTATAAAAGAGGTTTTAAAAAAACCAGTCACACTCATGCACCACATGACCCAAAGCAATGGGACACAACCGAAGGGCGGGCGGGGGGGGGGTCTTTGGGGGGATAAAAAAGCTTGGGGATTAGTGTATTTTCGCATTGCCTTTTCGATTTTGGGGTGAAACCCGGGTTTTAATCCAAATTTATGGAAATTTTTTTTCCCCCCGGGGTTAAAAATTTCTGTTATCAGTTTCTGATTCCAAAACCCCCCCCCAAAAGGGCCTTCCCTGTGAGTCCCCCATAAACTGCAGTTCAATGTGTGAACGCCCTGGGAGAAAAATCTTGGGCATATATCAAAAAAAAATGTTTTCCAAAATTTTTGGAAAAGTAGGCCCTTTTTGTGCCCTTTGGGGAAAAGAGGGCACAATTTATAAAAAATGCATGGGACAAGGGGGGCCCGGATTCAAAAAAAGCACATGATTGTTAAACTTTATCCTCGAAAAAAAAAAAGATAAATAAAAAAAAAAAATAAAAAAATAAAACAAACCCCCTAAAAGGGAGCCCCTATAGTAGTAAATTTTTTTTTTAAAAGAAAAATGAAATAAAATTAAAAAGGGGAAAACAGTGAATTAAAAGAATTTAAAAGACGAAAGGGATACATATTTAAAAAAAAAAACCCTAAAAGGAGAAAAAAAAAATTAAAAAAAGGGGTTTTAAACGAACTTATCAGTCAACATTTAAATTTTTGTTCTTTTTCTACCCCCATCACGGAAAAACCCTGACAAGGGGAGTCCTCTGTCCAATAGGGGGCCCAAATTTTTCCCTTGGGCGACTTCCTTCGACGAGCGGCCCGTTTAGGGGGAAAAAATTTAAGAGAAAAACTGAAAGGTTTGGGGTTTTTTGGGCACAAAACAAACTTTTGCCAAGTCGCGGTGGGGGAAAATTGGGTTATGGGACAGGTGATCAAACGAAGCCTCGCAAAAAGGGGACCAAAAAATTTAAAGTGCGGGTTGGGGTTTAGAATTTAAGTTGGGCAAAAATCTTTAAAAAGGTTTAGTGTTCTGTGGGGACTACCCCAAGGGGAAAAACAAGATTTAAATTTTCCCAACCCCAGCGAAAGGGAGGGCTTGACTTAGTCCCAATTAAAGGTTTCCAAAAAATTTTTTTTTGGGTTTTATTTTTTTTGACAAGGGCCCAAGTTTAAAAAAACAAAAACCCCAACCCCAACCCCCAAAACCAATAACTGTCTTAAGAAAATGATGGGAAAAAAAAAAGTCGGTTTTTGGGGGTGGTTGTGTTGGTTTTTGGTGTGGGTGTGTGGAATTGTTTGTGTGTGTGCGCGGCGCCCCTCCCGCGTTGGGGCGCGGCGTGGCGTGGTGTGGCGATTTTTTGGGTTTTGGGGCGTGCAAAAGTGGTGCGCCCGCGCGCCGCGGTTTTTTGTGTAAAGTATCTCACTGTGTGTGAAAAGTCCAAAAACCCCGACAGGGGTGTGACCCGCCGGGGTACATGAGTATGTGGGTGTGAAATTTTTGTGTTTTTGTGTTTGGTTTTGTTGTGTGGGTGTTTGTGTGGTGTGGTGTGGTGGTGTAGATTGGTTTTTAAAAGGGGGGGGGGGGGGGGGAAAAAATTTTGTAGGGAAAATATTCAAACTGGCCAAGCCCTTTTGGGGTTTTTACCCCAAGCTAACAAAAAACCTACAGCCCAAAAATTTAAAACCAAAAAACATTAAAGGGAAGATAAATTTAAAGCTTTTTGAATTTTGAGATATAATTGACAAAACCTTTTCCCGCAATTTTTTTGTTTTTAGCTTTGGGTGTATGAATCTGGGGGAAAAAACAAAGAGGGTTTTTTTGACAGAGGGAAACCCAAGGGGGTTTTTTGTTTTTTTCCCCTTGGGCTTTTGAAAGGGAAATTTTTTTTGTAAAAAAAAAAAAAAAACAAACTGAACAACCCGAAAAAAATATAGTTTTTTTTAAAAATTTCAGGAAAAGAGAAGCCCCCTTTTCTTTTTTTTCTTTTTGGTTTTGAATTTTTTTCCCCCCATGTTACAAAAAAAAAACAGTTATTAAACCCCGTTTAAAAAAGCTTTGGGTTAAAATAATATTTTTTTAAAAGCTTTTTTATGCATAAAAAATATGTAGTTTTTATTTTCTGTGATAAATTTTTTGTTTTTTTTTCCCTGTTTTAATTTAAACTTTAAAAGAAATTTTTTTTAAAAGGAAAATTTCAAGGTTTTAAAGTTTAATATTAAAAAATAAAAGAATAAAAAATAATGATAATAATACATGGGAAAATTTTTAACGCTTTATTCTTTTACAAACAAATCATGGGTTTTATAATGATAGTGGGGGAAAAGTGTTGAATAAAACTGTACAGGGGGGCCTTAAATCAAATTTTGTTTTTAGGGTTGAAAAGGGTCTTTCTATTTAAATAATTTTTAAGGTTTTTAAACCCCTCAAACAGCCCTTTTTGGGATTTTTGAAAATGGGTAAACCATTTTGCGTGAACTCCTTACAATTTTTTTTTTTATGTTTTCAGTACTTCAACTCAAAAGAAAAAAAATTACTGGGCCAAG
>JASPKP010006847.1:7500-10000 GCA_030674155.1 Stramonita haemastoma
ATTTACAAAACTGCATACACACGGGGACCGGATGAAAAAAAGCACATGATTGCTTATTCTGTTATCCTCGAAATAAAAGAATAGATAAAAGAATAGATCTCTCTCTCTCTCTCTCTCTCTCTCTCTCTCTCTCTCTCTCTCTTCTCTCTCTCTCTCTCTCTCTCTCTCTCTCCTCACACACACACACACACACACACACACACACACACACACACACACACACACACACACACACACACACACACACATACATACACACACCTTCAACAAGTTTCTCGAGTCCATCCCTGCACTCCAACACACCCACACCCACCCACACCCACACACACACACACACACACACACACACACACACACACACACACACACACACACACACACACATGCACAAAAATGTCAACTCTCCGTCCGGCGCCTGTTCATCGCTGTTCCATTCGTCACCTTCTTCCCGCTCACAGGAGTTTTCCCGCCGTTAGTTTGAAAATGCAGCGTCCTCCCAGAACCTGAGGAATTCCTCCCACCAGGAGATGCCTCCACCCTGGTGTCCGTGTTGTACGTTAAGCCTCCATTGAGGTCTAGCAGATCGTCCTCTCTGCCAGGATGTCTACCAGACCCCGCATGTCCATTGCTGAGGGGTGGACGTGGCGTCTCAAGGTAGAACAAGTTCCTGGTGCGGAACTCCTTTCCTAGCGGCCTCTCCGGGAGGTCCTCCGTCCTGATGTGCCTGACGGTGTTGCCGTCATAGGAGATGCAGGAGGAGTTCCACACGGAGGCATCAGGGGGGTGGTTGGTGCCCCGCGTTTTCCTGGAGAAGAAGTGTTTGACCTTGTCCAGCAGGTGGAAGCGGTGGCTGAGCTTCTCGAGGAGCAGGATGAGGAGGGAGAAGGTGATGCCGATGAAGACCAGGTAGAAGGCGCTCTGCACGTCGATGAGCTGGATGGGCGTGGAGGAGGCCATGAGGCTGCCCTGGCAGAAGCTGGTCTTGCTCCACCACTTGCGGATCCACGTCTCCATCAGCCCCATCTCGTTGATCTCCAGGATCCTGGGACACGGGGGATCAGAGAGTGCGTTACACTTAGCTACGTGACAGTTTCTATGTACGTCATCTGTGTGTTATTTTGTCTAATGTCGGGTTATCAGAGATGTGCACATCACACCAAGATGAAAAGGATACCGGTGTTATGTTCTGGAATCCTTTGCCATGACCTGGAGAAGGTCGTCATCATCAGTTTCAATTGTCAGCTGGTCTACAGGCTCTGCAGTTAATTTTTCTTTCCCTTAAGGGCAGTAACCAAGACTTATTTAAATATGTCAGCCAGTCAGCTCCCCTTCATTGTTTTGACGTAAGCTTTGACATAATTTGACTAGTTAGCTTGGGGGTGTCAAAAGAAAAGCAAAAAAATCGATATAATTAATTATCTGTTAACAACATGAACTTCTCATCCATTTTTTTTAATACTCAGAAATCACATCAGTTATGAGGAAATTTACATAAAGTAGACTACCCTACAACTATGAATTCCCTATTGCTTTGTTTTGTTTTCTTTTGTTTTTTTCTTTTTGGAAAAGTCACAAGAATTACAACTGCTGAATATACTGCCATCCTGATGGCTCAAAATTGATTGCTTGGAACCAGTGTTCTTTTAATGTGGATTTATAAACACTGAAACAACCTTAAAAACAGAAAAAGTTATTGTTAAAAAAAACAACACCAGACTAAATAAAATTCAACATTTGTACATACCCTTCTAAAAAAAAGCTGCAGGAAAACTTAAACAAAAAGAACACAACAAAATAAAGCTAATACCATTCCTGAAGTCGGAATGCAGCTACTTTATTAAAATTGAGCATAAACTGTCCCATACGCAAAAAAATATTAACATTAGGGAATCTTAGAACTCTAGCGAAGGCACGATAAAAACAGACAACAAACAACAAGACAGACAATGAAATAGAACATGTTTTTAAAACCTGAAAGAAACTTTTTTTAAAAAAAACAAAAGGTAAAGGTGTTCCCATAACCTATGTGGTCGTAGGGGAGCGAGCCATCAGAGACCCCAGCTTCTCTAGGGGCCAGCATATTGAGGGTGGCACCCATCTCCTCTCCCTAGCTGCTTTAACTTCCCTGACCCTAAATAGGGCAGGTACCCATTTACAGCTGGGTGAACTGGAGGGACTGTACTGCAACCAAGGCTCGAAAACGGTCACCCATCCAATTGGTACCCACGCTCAACGCTGCTTTAACACTGGCTGGGGGAAAGCGAGCTAGAGCTCTGACCTCTGAATACACACGGGAACTGGATGTAAAAAAAAAAAAAGCACTAGAATGCTTATCCCATTATCCTCAATATAAAAGAATAAAATAGATAATTAAAAAGAAAAAAAAGAAAACCTCTGAAGCTATCCCGTGCCCTAAAAGAACGAGACTCACACGTTGGAGAAGAGCTCAGTGTAGTCGGAGTTGTTGATCATTCCCACGGCGTACTGCATGGGCAGGAAC
>JASPKP010006847.1:12500-13636 GCA_030674155.1 Stramonita haemastoma
AACAGGCTATATATAATTATTGTAAAAACAGGCTAGGGTAGAAACAGGCTAAGGTAGAAACAGACTATTATAGAAACTGGCTATTCTGGAAACAGACTATTCTCGAAACAGACTATTATAGAAACAGGCTATTGTAGTAACAGGCTATTGCAGAAACAGACTATTCTAGAAACAAGCTTTGGTAGAAACAGACTATTGTAGAAGCAGGCTATTGTAGAGACGCGCTATGGTAGTAATAGGCTAATGTAGAGACAGGCTATTTTAGAAACAGGCTATTAGACATAAAGAGAAAAGCGATTCCATGAAATGTTTTAAAGGAGAAGAGCACACAAAAACAAAACATAACTCCCCAAAAATGTAGAAACCTAAACAAAAGCCCTATACCAGGATAAATTATATTATACTCTGTTCGGTGTGTGTGTGTGTGTGTGTGTGTGTGTGTGTGTGTGTGTGTGTGTGTGGTGTGTGTGTATGTGTGTGTGTGTGTGTGTGTGTGTGTGTGTGTGTGTGTGTGTGTGTGTGTGTGTGTGTGTGTGTGTGTGTAATGGGGGGGGCAGGGATTGGCGGGGTTTTGTTGTTATTGGATTGTTGGGGGGAGGGGTGTGTGTATATTTTGTTTTGGTTTTGGTTTCTGTCATGTTTTGGGTTGTCTTGGTTTTGTTTCGGTTTTGGGGGGCGGGGGGTCTTTTTTTTTAGGGGGGGGGGGGATATTCCTCGGTTAGAGCTCGGAGCGTCAGGAGTGGTGAGATTTTCTGTATGCAACCGTTTACCCACTGTTGATATAGCTGCATTCCAACTTCAAAGGACGATGTCCAAACTCTACACCCATATGCATGCAGTTAGTAAAATTTTGTCATCCATTCCTACCGGCACGAAATAACCTTTTTTTGTCCAATAGGTGCAACGGGTTTTAACGTGTTGCACAAGATGTTCTGCGTGCCTTCACATAGGGGACCTCAGTAATGTAACGGTCTCATCCAAAGGACTTTAGGAGGTAGTGGAGTCAGCACTGATGTTACCTCCAGGGAAAAAAATCTCATCAAACAGGCGCCTGGGTAGTGACTGGAACCCAAGCCGTTAGATTGCGTGCGCTGCGCTCTAACAACAAAAGGCTATCCGCCCCCACCCCACCCCCA
>JASPKP010006848.1:5000-7500 GCA_030674155.1 Stramonita haemastoma
GTGTGTTTGTGTGTGTGTGGGTGCGTGTGCGTGCATGTGTGTGTGTGTGTCTCTGTGTGTGTGTGCGTGCGCACATGCATGTCTGTCTGTGTGTGTTTCCTCAATTGAATAACTGGAACATGTACTACAAAACTCGACAACCATGAAAAGAATTGTACTGCGTGAGATGTTGTCTTGACGCGACAATTTTCAGAAGCTTTTCCTCAAGTGTTTTACAGATTGTTCACCATCCTTTTGCAGCCCTTGATGATGTGCGCGGCTTTCTTGATGGAGGTTACAGCACCCTGGGCAACGAGGAAGGAGACCTGTCATCACTGGTAAGTGGACTGTTTTATGAGTTTATACCACTTTATTTCACAGCAGATTTCTCTGCGTGAAATTCGGGCTGCTCTCCTCGGGGAGAGTGCGTCGCCACAAATGCAGCTCCAACCCATTATTTTCTTTTTTTCCTGTCTGCAACTGTATTTATTTCCCTAGCAGAGTGGCTTTTTTCTACAGAATTTTGCCAGGGACAACCCCCTTGTTGCTGTGGGTTCTTTTACGTGCACTAAATAATGATGAGTAACACACTGGACCTCGGTTTAATCATCTCATCCGAAAGACTGTCTCTGTAACGGACACACACTTTCCTGCAGGATTTTGTATTTGTTCTCACTGCTGTCAACTCCAGTTCAGATTCAGCCCTTTCTTCTGACAGCTGGTAAAGCTGAGTGGTTAAGACTGTTTGACTTCAATTCTGTGGGTCGATGAAGACAAGGGTTTGAATCTCAGGGGCACATGGTGTATTGAGGATGGGGATTTTTTTTACAATCTCTTAGGTCAACTTCAAGTGCAGACCTGCCAGTGCCTTAATTCCCTTCTTAAAGAATGAAGAATACTTTTTACAGTCTCCCAGGTCAACTTCAAGTGCGGACCTGCCACTGCCTTAATTCCCATCATGTGTATATATACACACATGTTGAGGATCAAATATGCAAGTTAAAGATCCCACCATTCATGTCAGCATTAGGTGGGTGAGGGAGACAGGAACATACCCAGCATACATCCCTGAAGTTTGAATGTAGCCACCTTCATGGTGGGCCAAATCAGTAACATACACAAAATCTCTTATTTTGTGAACCTGGGAACTCTAGCCAAGGAACAACCCCCAAAAAAGAAGTCCTTTCATCCTCATTCAATCAAAAAGAGTAGAACCATGACTCAAACTGCCTAGAGGAGGGGGGGGGGGTAGCCTAGTGGTTAGAGCCTCGCACTTGTGATTTGACAGCCCAGAATTGAAGCTTGTGTTCAAGCCACCACCAAGATGCCTGTTCAAGAGGATTTTTCTCCTGGAGTATTCATCAGTACCGACTCCACTCCCCACATGGGGCCACAGTTTATAGTCTCATCCAAAGGAGTTTTGGTGGAGTGGAGTCAGTATTTATGTTACAGCCAGGGTACATTTCCCTGAAATAGGCACCTTCGTGATGGCTCAAACTCAGGCTATCAGATCACAAATGCAACGCTCTGACCACTAGACTATCCTGCCCTCCCCTCCCCGTATTTGTGTGTATTTGCCTGAATGAACACACATGTCCACGCCCAATGTGTGTGAGCGACTTCTTACACCAACAGTGAAACAGGAATCCAAAGTTGCTTCAAGTGTCGTGTGATATCTGTCGGCAGGGGAGGCATTTTCAGATTTCCTGGGAAAATTTCCGTCAGCAGATTGTCCCAACTCTGACCGACAAAGACTTTGTCATCTTCATTTCCCAAGGTCAGTCTTCCATCGTTTAGTGATGCATTGTTTTCAGGTTGTTTTTCATTAAAGTCATGTTGTGATGAACAGTAGCATCTGTAGTTGTGACTTGTGTGTGTAGTAATATATTTTGTGTACAGTAATGAATCAGGAGAGGCTTTTTTGTCTTTGTTTTTGTTCCTCGACTAGAGCTCTGAGGTTCACCAATGGTGAGATTTTGCGTATGCAACTGTTCTTGCCCCACCATGAAGGTAGCCACATTCCAACTTCAGGGATTATGTCTAAACATGACACCGGTGTGTATGCATTTTAAAAGATTTTGTCATCTGATATAAAAGATTTTGTCATCCATTGCTATCAGCATGCAAAGGCCTACTCTTGTGAAAGTCAGAACAGGTTTTTAACGTTTGCACCAGATGTTTTGCGTGCGTTTGCACTAGAGGTCTTGGTTTATAGTCTCATCTAAAGGACTTTTGGGGGAGTGGAGTTGGTACTGATGTTAAATCCAAGGGAAAATCCCCTTAAAATGGGTGCCTTGGTGGATGCTGGATTCTGGGCTATCCCATCCCTTGAATCAGTTGAATCCAGCATTTTTCCATCTGATAGGAGTTAGCATGTCATAGTTCTTTATTATGAACGAGGCTGGTTTTGAGAATTTGTTGACTGGTTTTTATCTCATTTTATGTGTCTTTCTTTTGGTTCTCCCACAACGCAGTGACCGTCCTGGGCTGACCCTTATGGTTGGCCAGGGTAATGATACAA
>JASPKP010006848.1:10000-13634 GCA_030674155.1 Stramonita haemastoma
GTTTACATTTTAACATGTACACTTAACTTGTTTCGGGGGTAAACAATTTCTAACTCTTTTGTTGTTGTTGTTGTTGTGGTCCCTTTAGCAATGTGAAGCTGTTTCATCGCGCTGTGAGCATCATTCAGGTGAGTTGAAAGGGAAAAAAACATTGTGTACATCGGTCACTGCGTGGTAAAATGCAGTAACTCCATGTTCCAAAAGTTTGACAGAATCCCATTTTTTGTTTCATCCTCAATTTTAATAGAAAAAAGATGTTTTCTCTAAGCCCAGATACTCTATGAGGTCTAAATTTTTTTTTTTCAATCCCAAGCTAGAGCTCCAAGGTTCACCAGTGGTGAGATTTTGCATATGTGACGCTCCACCACATAAGGAGTCGCATTGCACCAAAGGTCAATTTTTAGTTATTGACAAGTTATTAATTTGCAATAAAAAGGCTATTCAATACAAGAAACAGATTTAAAATCGGACAATTCTGTGCAAAGTTATTACAAATTGAAATGATAGACTGTAGGATGTGACAAAGTAAGAAACGGGCAAGTTTATTTTCATAACAGGTTGTCGGAATGAGGGCTTGGGTATTTCAAAACACATTTAAAAGCAAAAGGAATAACAATTATGTCTAAATATTTCATTACAAGGTAGAATAACGGATATAGTTTAATAATCGACCAAAATCTCAAAATGGACAACTTGACCCCCACCTGCCTTTAATGGCTCCTAGCGCAAAATTGGGTAATGTGCTAAATGACTCATTTTGTGGTGGAGCGCCACATATATGTTTATGATCGTTTTTATCCACCATTAAGGTAGCTGCATTCTGACTACAGGGATCTACAGTTACATGTATCAAAATGTATTTCAAGATTATCTAGAAAAAGTGTGATTAATAAAAAAGAAAAATAGTTACTTTGTTTAACCATATGTGTGTATGGCGGGGGAGGGGGGGGGGATTGCAGTATCGTTTCTCTGAGTGTCCTGATCATTTCATTGACAGTGTTAACCCTTGTGCATTCATAGTGTCTCTGGATAATTTTTCATAGTGTTCAGAACAGTTGTAGGTAAAAGGTAAAGGTGTTCCCATAATCTATGTGGTCAATGGGGAGCGAGGTATCAGAGCACTTAGCTTCTCTAGGGGCCAGCATATTGAGGGTGGGTGAACTGGGGGACTTTTCTTCCAAACATGTTATTACCATCAGAGTGCATTGTTGTTGTTATGGCATGTACCCTGGCTTAACACCATGGAGGGTCATCCAGACTATGCACCCTGACTCACTCATCCAACCTGGGAATCACTGTCAGATTGAAAGTACACACTGGATGAGAAGTTTGTCTGTGTGTCTCTCTTCAAGTATCTCGCCACTTTGGCAGCAGCCATATTCCGACTTCAGAGCAGTTTTTCCTCCTATAAGGAGAGTGCCGGTTGTTCCTCTCTGCCAAACTCTCAGACAGCAACTACTGTTGTCTGTCACATGAGTGCAAAAGCATTGCGCTGCTGCCGTTTAGCACCTAACAGGTCAGGCCCAGCACATCTGAATTTGGCATGGTGCAGGTTGTGATGCTAAGAGCTTGTCACAGGCAAAGTACAATCTCAACATCACATTTTAACAACATAAAAGGTAAAGGTGTCCCATAACCTGTGTGGTCGTAGGGGAGCAAGGTGTCAGAGACCTCAGCTTCTCTAGGAGCCAGCATGTTGAGGGCGGCGCCCATCTCCTCTCCCTCGCTGCTTTACCTTCCCTGACCCTAAAGAGGCCAGGTATCCATTTACAGCTGGGTGAACTGGGGGAACTGTACTGAAGCCAAGGCACGCAAATGGTCACCATTCCAATTGTTAACCCGGCTCGATGCTGCTTAACCTTGGCTGGGGGAAAGCGAGCGCTCTGACCACTGAGCTATCCCGTTCTGCTATTAAGATAACAACAGTTTCATGTAGGCCTCGACACTCAGCTGACAACAACACCTGACATACCTTTTGGCCTGCGACATATAACGGAGTCATACAATTTCTGATCCAGCGCTACTCCAAGCTGCCAGAGGAGGAGTGCCAGGACTACCTGCTGCGCTCCCTGTACGACTGTGACAACGTGAGCGATGACATACGCAACGCTCCTGTCGCTCAGCATCTCAGCATCGGCGCTACCAAACCCAAGGTGGGTCAGGTCGGGTCGGGTTGGGTTGGGTCAGGTCATGTATGGTTTTTTTGTGTGTTTTTTTTATATCAAGGATAATGAAATAAGCACTCATGTGCTTTTTTTTATATCGTCCCCGTGTGTCTGCAGTTTTGTGAATCTTGTCATCTGTTCCCACTGGCACACAAAAGCCTACTCTAACGAAAAGCGGAATAGGATTTAATGTGTGTGCAAGAAGTTCTGCATGTGTTTGCACATGGGGCCTCGGTTTATAGTCTCATCCGAAGGTCATGTAAGGTTCAAGTCAAAAAACACTGTAATCATCCCATGAAGGGCCATTGCAGAGTACACCACTGACAGGCAGTGATAAGGTACGAGTCATATACTAGAAGAAAAAAAAAGTGTATTTTTTTCAAATTTTGTCATCCGTTCCTACTGACACATGTTGGATATTACTTTTCCAAAAGGCAGAATGAGTGTTAAATGTTTGCGTGAGATGTTCTGCATGCACTCATGTACAGGACTTCACTTCACAGCCTTATCTGAAACACTTCCATAGGAGTGCAGTTGGCTCTAATGTTAACTTTTGGGGGGGGGGATCTTCTGGAATGGGCATCTCAGTGCTTTTAAGCTATGTTGTCAGATTACAAGCTGAATGCTGTAACCACTAGGCTATATGCCTCCCCC
Organism: Stramonita haemastoma; assembly: GCA_030674155.1. Lineage (NCBI taxonomy): Eukaryota > Metazoa > Mollusca > Gastropoda > Neogastropoda > Muricidae > Stramonita > Stramonita haemastoma. Next base: position 12,820 of record JASPKP010006848.1, read on the forward strand.
AGTATCTATCTATCTATCTATCTATCTATCTATCTATCTATCTATCTATCTATCTATCTATCTATCTATCTATATCCCCCCAGTATATATATATATATATATATATATATATATATATATTTTTTTTTTTTTTTTTTTTTTTAATGTATATATCTTTTTTTCTCCATTCCTCAGCAACAGATCCAAGGTTTACCGATGGTGAGATTTTGTGTATGCGACTGTTTTTTGCCCACCATGAAGGTAGCCACATTCCGACTTAAGGGATGTATGTGGGGTATGTTCATTTTTCCATTACCCACTGAACACTGACATGAAGTACGGGATCTTGATCATGCATATTTATTCTTCTACATGCATGCATATACACCAAGGGAATTAGGGCACTGGTAGGTCTGCACCTGAGGTTGACCTGGGAGATGGTAAAAATCTCCACCCTTAATTCGCCAGATGCCAGCGCCGAGATTGGAACCCTCAACGTCATAGACCCTTGGGACAGAAGTTGAACAGTCTTAACCACTCTGCTATAACAATAGCATCAGCCATACATATAAAACATAAATGACTGTGTGTGCAGGTGGTACCCACAGCTCTGCTGGCCGCTCTGTCTCGCACCCCCATCGCGACAGCACGACAACTGCTGCAGCAGCAACCGATTCTGCGTCATGCCTTTGTGCACTGCCAGTCATCACACCACACACCACAGGACAAAGCATCCTGAGTGTCCCGATTTTCTCTGTGTGAGAGAGAGAGAGAGATAGAGGATGTTGTGATAGCGTGACTTTGTAACCAGAATATTGTGACTTTGTAACCAGAAT
>JASPKP010006849.1:2500-7500 GCA_030674155.1 Stramonita haemastoma
CCCACCCCACCCTTCTTCAAAATTCTATCTAAAAAAAAAAAAAAAAAAAACCCAAAAAACCCCACCAAACTCCAAGAAGAACTGACCTGCACCAGTTTCCCGCAGTTGTCGATGGTTTTCAGGATGGGCAGCGTGGTGTTTTTGAAGAAGGTCAGTTTCTTGCCGATGGCGGTCAAGTTGTCGTCGATGCGCTCGCTGTTCTTGCCTCGCATGCTCAGGCGATAGTGCAGGACGTTCTCCTCGCAGTCCAGCAGTATGGTGAAGCTTTGGCCGCCAATCTTTGGGGTTGGGAGGGAGAAAATTTTATTTTTTTAATTTTTTTTTCTTCAGAAAACGGAAAAAAAAAAAAAACCATGATAGTCTAAAAAGTATGGTGACATTTGGGCTGCCAATGTAGATTGGGGAAAAAAATTTAATACTCTTTTTTTTTTTTTCAGAAAAAAAACACCCTGATAGTCCAAAAGTATGGTGAAACTTTGGCCGCTGATCTAGATTGGGGGAATTTTTTTGTTTTTATTTCGGAAAAAAAAACCCAACCCTGATAGTCCAAAAGTATGGTGAAACTTTAGCCACCAATCTTGGGGAGAATTTTTTTTTTAATTCAGAAAACAAAAAACAAAAACTCGCAGTCCAAAAGTATGGTGAAACTTTGGCCGCCAATCTTGAGGAGAAATTTTTTTTTTTTTTTCAGAAAACAAAAACAAAAAAACAATCCCGATAGTCCAAAAAGTATGGTGAAACTTTGGCCGCCAATCTAGATTGGGGGAGAAAAAAAATTCAATTTCAGAAAACAAAACAAAACAAAAAAAACCCCTGATAGTCCAAAAGTATGGTAAAACTTTGGCTGCCAATCTAGATTAGGGGGGGGGGGTATTTTTTTTTAATTTCAGAAAACAAAACAACCCCCCCCCCCCTGATGATAGTCCCAAAGTATGGTGAAACTTTGGCCGCCAATCTAGATTGGGGAGAAAAATTTATTCATGTATTTTTTATTTCAGAAAACAAAAAAGAAAAACCCTGATCGTCAAAAAAGTATGGTGAAACTTTGGCCGCCAATCTAGATTGTGGGCCCAAAAAAATTTGTAAAAAAAGATAAAAAAGATTGGTATTCCTTGACTGGGTTCCAGATGATTTATTTATTATTTTATAACAACAACAAATTACAAGAGTCACCATTGCTGTCTGAGCATTTCAACAAGGAAAAAAAAAAAAGAATCGACGCAGCATGGATTTATAAAAGGAAAAAAAGCAGAACAACAACAACAACAACCACAACCACACACACACACACACACACACACACACACACACAACGCACAACACACACACACACGCACAACACACACACACACACACACACACACACACACACACACACACACACACACACACACACTGCTGGAGTTAATGTCAGTGATGACTCCACTCTCCCTACAAGTCATTTGGATGAGACTTTAAACCGAGGCCCCGTGTGCCAACGCACGCAGAACATCTTGCGCACACGTTAAATCCTGTTCCGCTTTTCGTAAGAGTAGGCCATCTTGTGCCAGCGGGAACAGATGACAATATTTACAAAACTGCATACACACAGCGACTGGATGTAAAAATGAGCACAGGAACGCTTATTCCATTATCCTTGATACAAAAGACATAAAAGACAGATAGATATATAAAAGATAGATAAATAAATAAACAGATAAATATATCAATCAATAATTAATCAATCAATAATTATGCTGATGGAATATTAACAAAGCATCCCCCCGATTGGATGTAAAAAAAAAAAAAAAAAAGCAAGCACACGAGTGCTTATGCCATTATCCTCGATATAAAAGAATGAATAATTTTTTTTTTTTTTTTAAAGTGAATAATACCTGTTTGTTGAAGTCCTCCAGTTGCTCCAGGTTGCGAGGGAAGCCCTCCACCAGGTAGAAATGGGCCTGGGGCTGACTCTTCAGGGCATCGGTCAGCAGCTCCACTGTCACCTCCTGGGAGGGCGCACACACACACACATGTACATGCACACAGGCATGCACGCATGCACACACATGCACACACGCACACATGCATGCAAAACACACACACGCACACATGCACGCATGCATGCACACACTCACACACACTCACACATATACATGCATGCATGCATGCACACATGCACAACACACACACACATACACACACGTGCACACATGCATGCACACATACACACACACATACACACACACATACACATGCACACACACACATGCACACACATGCACACAGGCACGAATGCACACATAACGCAATCACACACACACACACACACACACACACACACACACACACACACGCACGCACGCACGCACGCACACACATACGTTAAAACCTGTTCCACACTAAGGTTTGAATGCGGGTGTGTCTACTTCACCAAGTAGTGAATGGACATTAATTAAAAACAACAACAACACACACACACACACGCACACACGCACACACACACACAACACACACACACACACACAACACACACACAACACACAAACACAACACAACAACCCCACCCACACACCCCACCCTCCCCCACCCCACCCCACACCCACCACCCCACACACACCCCACCACACCCTCCCCCCCCCACCACCACCCCTACACCCCTACACACCGCAGGTGCCAGATCTCCTTTCCTCAGAAGGTCGGTCACCATGCCCCACTTCACCCAACCCACCCCCACCACACCCCACTCTCCCCCCCACACCCCCAACCACCCCAACACCCCCCATACACACTATACCTCAGGTGCCAGATCTCCTTTCCTCAGAAGGTCAGTCACCATGCCCCATTTGGCGTCGGCAGAGCCTTCGGTGGAGATTTTGTTTCGGAGAATGTCTCCCATGAACAGGTGCACGGACCCCCTCCCCCCCCCCACACACACACACAACCACACCCCCCACCCTCCCCACACACACACACACACACACACACACACCACATACCCCTACACAAATACCTCAGGTGCCAGATCTCCTTTCCTCAGAGGGTCGGTCACCATGCCCCATTTCTTATCGGCAAAGCCTTCAGTGGAGATCTTGGGATTGGAGGATGTCACCCACGGACCCCCTCCCCCCCCCCCCAACACCCCACCCCCAACACCCCCACACACCCCCCTAAACACCCCTACCTCAGGCGCCAGATCTCCTTTCCTCAGGAGGTCGGTGACCATGCCCCATTTGGCGTCGGCAGAGCCTTCGGTGGTGATCTTGTTGCGCAGGATGTCTCCCATGGAGAGGTGCACGGCGCTGGTGTAGCGGGAAAGCAGCCGCTTACACTGCGTCCCTTTGCCGCTGCCTGGCCCTCCTGTATGGGGGAGAAAAAAAGAAAAACTTGGGTTTTGGTTTGGTTGTGTTGTGTTGTGTTGGTTTGGTTTGGGTTGGGTTGGGTTGGGTTGGGTTGGGTTGGTTGGGTTGGGTTGGGTTGGGGTGGGGTGAGGTGGTGTGGTATGGTGTGGATTTAAGATTTACAAAACTGCATATACACGGGGACTGGATGTAAAAAAGCACACGAGTGTTTATTCAATTATCCTTGATACAACACACACACACACACACACACACACACACACACACACACACACACACACACACACACACAGACTTACACACACACACACACACACCACACACACACACACACAACCACACTTACACACACACACATACACACACACACATACACACACAACACATAACACACACACACACACACACACACCCTAAACACACACACACACACATCTATACACACACATCCCCCCCCCCCCCCACAAACACACACATGCACACACACACACAACCCTCTCAAACACATGCACACACACACACACACACAAACACAAACACACACACACACACAACACACACACAACCCCGCCCCCAAACACACACACACACAACCCCCTCCTCACACACACACACACACACACACCACCACCCCCAACCAACCACCAACCACTGACATCTTTCCAACAACAACCAACAAAAAAAAACCCAACACACCACAGCAACAACTCACACACTCTTACCTGCGACAAAAATAATGGGGGCGGTGGGCATGTCCGCTTTGCGACCCTCGTCCTTGACCTTGACCTCTGGCGGCAAGAGGTGAGAGGCCAGCGGGGCAGCGTCCTCTTGCTCAGGGGGTGGGGGTGGGGGAGTTGGGGGGAGGGAGAGCGCGGCTTGGGAGAGCCGACTTTTTGGGGAGTTGCCTTTCCGCTTTGTGGGGTCCTGACTCGCTCAGGTTTAGGCTCCTTGGGCGGCGCTGAAAAAAAAAAAAAAAAAGAGGAGTTGAAATCGAAATCGGATCAGTTCTCTGAAGGCAGAATTTTGGCTACCTTATTCATGGTGGGGGCGAAAACGGTTGCAAACGTAAAAAAAAAAAAAAAAGTCTTACTATTGGTTGACCTCGGAGCTCTAGCCAAGGAACAACATAAGTGCTTATTCCATTATCCTCGATATAAAAAAATAATTCATTAAATAAATAAAATAAATCATAACAACCAAAAATAATCAATCTCTGAAGTCAGAATGTGACTACCTTTCATGGTGGGCAAAAAAGGTTGTAAACATAAAGAAAAAGTCTTACTATTGGTGAACCTTGGAGCTCTAGCCGAGGAACAACCCAAAATAATCAATCTCTGAAGTCAGAATGTGGCTACCTTAATCATGGTGGTCAGGACATTGCGCTCGCAATTTGACGACCCTGGGTTTGATTCCTGTTCGAGGGGATTTTTCCCCCTGAAGTTAACATCAGTGCTGACTCCACTCTCCCCAAAAGTCATTCGGATGAGACTATAAACCGAGGGCCTGTGTGCGAATGCATGCAGAACATCTTGCTCACATGTTAAATCCTGTTCTGGTTTTCATAAGAGTAGGCCATTGTGTGCTGGTGGGAACAGATGACAAGATTTGCAAAAACTGCATACAAACATCTTGCGCACATGTTAAATCCTGTTCCACTCT
>JASPKP010006849.1:12500-13634 GCA_030674155.1 Stramonita haemastoma
ACCCCAACCACAACACACAGTAGTCAAGTTTCCATCCACACCCCAACCAGAATACACAGTGGTCGGTTTCCATGCACACCCCAACCAGAATACACAGTGGTCAGTTTCTGTGCTTACCACACCCCAACCAGAATACACAGTGGTCAGTTTCTGTGCTTACCACACCCCAACCAGAATACACAGTGGTCAGTTTCTGTGCTTACCACACCCCAACCAGAATACACAGTGGTCGGTTTCCATGCACACCCCAACACCGGTCAGTTTCTGTGCTCACCACAACCCCAACCCTAACACACAGTGGTCAGTTTTCCATGCACACCCCGACCACATACAGTGCACAGTGGTCAGTTTCTGTGCTTACCCCCAACACACAACACACAGCGGTCAGTTTTTGTGCTCACCCCAACCCATACAGCGCACTGTCAGTTTTCCATGCACACCCCAACACATAGCAGTCAGTTTCTGTGCTCACCCCAACACACAGTGGTCAGTTTCTGTGCTCACCCCAACACACAGTGGTCAGTTTCTGTGCTCACCCCAACACACAGTGGTCAGTTTCTGTGCTCACCCCGACACACAGCGGTCAGTTTCCATGTATTTATTTATACCACTTTATGTCATAGCAGATTTCTCTGAGTGAAATTCGGGCTGCTCTCCCCAGGGAGAGCGCGTCAGCACAAATGCAGCGCCTACCCATTGTTTCACGGGACCTCAGTTTATTGTCTCATCCAAAAGACTAGCGCCCAGACCACCATTAATGGGGTTGTATGCTGGATTTGCGTGCTGTGAACAGATAAGACTGGATGACCTGGATGTCCAGTGATTAATTTAGAACGAACAAGACTGGATAATCCTGGTATTATATATAGCCCAGTGATCAATTAACACTCCATCAATTCCACCCGCCCCCACCCCAACCCACCCCACCCCAGCCCACCCCATCTCACCCCAACCCAACCCACCTCACCCCACCCCAACCCATCCTAATGTTCATTTTCTGTAATTTCTCAAGCTACCCCCATCCCAACACAGATTTGTCAGTGATATGTAAAAAAAAAAAAAAAAAAAAAAAGTTCAGTTTGTTTTGGTTTTTTTTTCTTTGAAAGAAAACCTACCTGTCACAAAAACGATGGG
>JASPKP010006850.1:0-2500 GCA_030674155.1 Stramonita haemastoma
AAAATAGAACAAACTGAAAGGGAAAGTTCAGAATTACTGGAAAGAACATTGTCAACAATTGATGAAAAAATGAAAAAAGTCATGCAACCAACAATAAAACAAACTACAACTTGACAAAGGTCTTTGTTGAGAGTTCCATTTATGACTGACTGACTGACTGACTGACCGTGTTTACAAGTGTATGGCATGTGCCACGATCTCAGATGCATAGTCTCCCCTCTCTTCTCTCCCCCCCCCCTCTGTGTGTGTGTGTGTGGTGTGTGTGTGTGTGTGTGTGCATAGATCATCATCCAGCTTAAAATTTTTTTTTTGTTTTAATGCTACGTGGAATTTTGTTTGTTTTGCTTTGTTTTGCCTTTTATTTTATTTTTTGAAAATCTGGGACACTTTTTTTTTTGTAATTTGCTATTGAGAGGGTTTTTTTTAAATGAAGAAACTGGTTGGTTGTTATGCCATTTATTAAAATATTATGATTTATATGACTTAGTTTTTGTTAGATGATGGTGGGATGATCCTTTTCAATATTGTTGAATTCGTCAAGTTTTCTTGTTTGCTACTTGATAATTTGCGTTTTAAATTTTTTTATATTATTATAATCATCATTTGATCGTTGATTGCTTATTTCAGTTATCTCTGGGTGTGCTTCTTGCTATTTTGTTGTCTTCGGGTGTGTGTCTCTGTGTGTGTGTGGTGTGTGTGTGTGTGTGTGTGTGTGTGCTTATTTTTTCCTCTCTTCATACTGTCTTCATGAAGTTGTTGTTGTTGCTGTTGTTGTTGTTGTTGTTGTTCTTCTTCTTCTTCTTCTTCTTCTTCTTCTTCTTCTTCGTCTTCTTCGCAATTCTTCGCAATTCTTCGTCTTCTTCATCGCAATTCTTCATCTTCTTCTTCTTCTTCTTCTTCTTCTTCTTCTTCTTCTTCTTCTTCTTCTTCTTCTTCTTCTTCTTCTTCTTCGTCTTCTTCTTCGTCTTCTTCTTCGTCTTCTTTTTCGTCTTCTTCTTCTTCGCAATTCTTCTTCGCAATTCTTCTTCGCAATTCTTCGCAATTCTTCGTCTTCTTCATCGCAATTCTTCGTCTTCTTCTTCGCAATTCTTCTTCGCAATTCTTCTTCGCAATTCTTCTTCTTCTTCTTCTTCTTCTTCTTCTTCTTCTTCTTCTTCTTCTTCTTCTTCTTCTTCTTCTTCTTCTCCTTCTTCTTCTCCACCTTCTTCTTCTTCTTCTTCTTCTTCTTCTTCTTCTTCTTCTTCTTCTTCTTCTTCTTCTTCTTCTTCTTCTTCTTCTACTACTACCACCACCACCACCACCACCACCACCACCACCACCACCACCACTACTACTACTACTACTACTACTACTACTACTACTACTACTACTACTACTACTACTACTACTACTTATACTACTTATACTATAACTCAGTGTTGATTATTGGTAGCGGTAATGTCAGTGGCACTTTGCTGCTGCTATGACTACCACAAACAAGCAATAACAGCAGACACCTAACAACACATTAGCCACAGGCTGATAAAGATTTGCCACCCATTACCACAGCCACTGTCAGCCAGTGTGTGTCAATAATTCACAGTGCTCAGAGCTAACCTCTCCACAGGTCCACAGACAGCAACCGATCCAATATTTATCGTTTGCTCCATGTTCGATAAGAGTTAGGCTACCGTTCGTCGGGTTTTTTTTTTTTGTTGTTGGTTTTTTTTTTGGGGGGGGGGGGGGGGGTTGGGTGTTTTTTTTTTTGTTGTTGTTGTTTTTTTTTACACCACTTTATGTCACAGATTTCTCTGCGTGAAATTTGGGGTGCTCTCCCTGCCAGGAACAGCGCGTCGCCACAAGCGCAGCACCACCCATTTTTGTCTTTTTCCCATCTGCATCTGTATTTGTTTCCTTGTCAGAGTGACTTTTTTTCTACAGAATTTTCCCAAGGACAACCCTCTTGTTGCAGTGGGTTCTTATACGTGCGCTAAATAATGATGTGTAACACACGGGACCTCGGTTTATCGTCTCATCCAAAAAACTAACACCCAGACCACCACTCGGGAGGGGGGGGGGAGAAGTTCAGGGCCCAAAGGGGATTTGAACCACCGCACACTCCGACCCGAGCTTTTGGCTTTCTAGACAGGTGCGTTACCTCTGGACCACTCTCCACCGATCCACCTTACGGCAAATATATATTTTTTCAGAATCGAAAAACCAAAATCGATGTGTTTCCGATACGGTGTGTGTGGCAATGGCGGAGAATCGATTAAAACTTACTCGTTGGCTTTGAAATATTCAGCAGGAACAAAGCCACCAGATTCTCTCTATCGTTACACGTAGCCGCTTGTGTCATTATCTCTGGGAGAACGGGATAGCCTAGTGGTCAGAACATTGAGCTTGCAATCTGACGACCCGGGTTTGAATTCCGTTCAAGGGGATATTTTCCCCTGGAGTTAACATCAGTGCAGACTCCACTCTCCCCAAAAGTCCTTCGGATGAGACTATAAACCGAGGC